>JAHDVE020007196.1:0-115666 GCA_022606495.2 Halesus radiatus | reverse complement strand
ACAAAGTTTTACCACACGAACGCCTCAGATTTCTCATTTATGCTGCATTAAGTCTACTTTCATCCTTTCTCTCTCGGTTCCATGTCTCACTGACATAATAAAAATATGGTGGAGCTAAGTCATTGTAAGTTAAGAACCCGGAACCAACAAACCATGAAACGTACAGCTCCTCTACGAAGGTCGGCATGATGACAAATATTGAAAACTATTAGACCTGGTTAGAGAGTTCAAATCCGATCGGGGGCAAAACATTTTACTGTTGGAATTTTCTAATACAAAGAAACGGATAGATAATATTAACAATCCGAATACTATATTCGCGTTTTATCTAACTCAACACTTTTACGAAGCAAACAAGTAAAGAATGCATTAAATATGCAAATCAAAGCGATGAAATGCATTTGAAAACAATTTTCTTGATAAAAATTATACGTTTATATATAAAGCGCAATCCATTCGTCCCTTGCATGCAAAGTGCGTTGCAACAAAAATCGCATTCCTTAAAATCCATCATAAATTTTTATTTAAGTGTTTTCGTAAATTTCGATAAAAGCGACAGAACTTAGCTAAACCATCGACTTAAAGTACACTACATGATACTCGCGCTAGAAAATTAAATCAGTCAAATGAAATTTTTAATAATGTTGTCACAATCTGTCTCATTATATCTACTGTGAAGTTTTATAGATTATAGAAATCTTCAAAAAACTTAATATTATGTCAATAAAAGAATTATACTCTAAAACAATACTACTTTCATAAATACGAAAACAAGAAATAACAACAATCAAACATATTCAGATCTCTGAATCAAAAACACATCCAACGAGGAATCACAAACACAACATTTGGACAAAGAAACTTCTTATACTATAATAATAATAATAATCGGATGATTTTTATAGCGCCGTTTTTGTGAAAAATCACCTCAAGGGCGCTGTACAAATCTTACTTCCTATTCTTACATTATTTCTATATTACATCTATCTATTTTTTGGACACCCTATCATTACACATTATTTGTAGACCATATAAAGAGGTGCAGTTAAATTATCAAAACTATATACGGCTTGGTCTAAGTTTTCATACATGTTTAATTGAAAAAAAAGATGCTAACTGTATTTATTCCTTACGATATATTGCAAGACGCTAATACGAATGATAGGAGTTTTGTGAAGTTGGGCGGCGGGTGAGGACGGGGGCCGGGGGTACTGATCCTTTCTTCCAATCTTCTTTGTCTTTGTTGGTGACGCCCCTGGGCGGCGTGACGGGACGCTTGGTGTTGGTCTGCCCGTACGCCAGGTGGCGCTTGTCGGCCAGCTTCAGGATCTGGAAAGAGCACATCAGCGTGTCGTCTATTTCTTGCCCCAGCCGGTGGTATCCTTGTCGGGGTCGGACCACAGCAGGTCGCAGAGCAGCCTTGTCGGGAACGTCCGTGGGCCGCATGATGCACCGGATATGCTCCGTGAACTGGAGGTCAGAACTCAGGTCGCCGTGACAGTAGTTCTTCTCATCAAATGTTTTTATTTCCTATTGCGCCTTTCTCGGCAGCCACGAAATCTATTGGATATGGTACTAAACTCTACAACAAAACCCCACTCTTCATTAAAAATTATTATAATAATAAATTTAAAAATCCAAAAAACATTGTTTACGTTACATAGGGAGATCTGAAATAGAAAATACGTTTACATCAAAACCACTCAACTGAACTTAAAACACCTCACATTACAATTATTTTATTTTTTCAGCAATCACATCAATTTAATATAATTTAATTTCATATTTAATAAATGAAATTCTCAGCACAGGAAATTCCAGTGAGGATACCATTATTTGTTATTTTGTTATAAAAAAAGAAGACAATAAAACAGCATTATGTATTTATCGACAATGATGGAAAACTTCACAAAAGCACGTTGCGTTTTGCAGTATTCTCTCTGTGAATTAACATATCGATGACATATTTCCGCACGGAGACAAGTTATTCATCCGATTTTGAGTTAGTTAGATTTTAGTTACCGATTTCATTACGAATCGCGCTCTGCTTCTGTTCTAAAAAAGAAATTTCTCAAATATTGTTCAGTTTGGAAGTAAGGGCTTATCACTACGTATTGAATATTAACCTTTTATGTTATTTCTTTAACAGAATATTTAAAATGGGTAGAAATCTGGGATTTTTTTAAATATCTTTCTATAGAAATTGGTGATCATTAAATAACTGATGATCTCCTAAATAATAAAAACAATATTTCTTGTGAGATCTAAAAAAACACTAAGTTGCATCACATGCATATAAGTCTCAAAAATTAAATAAATGTAATGCCTTCCTAATATCCAGAAAGACTATTAACTACATAGTTAGCCTGTGATGCATATCCCACACCATTGCAATAATTGAAGTCCTCCCCGGAAGACGGATCTATGTATAGTATTGTAAAAATTTTGTGTATTTTGCCAGGGAATATTTCCCCCTCTTCCTGTGTCAACTGTGGTTACAGGTGAATAATTGTGGCGATAATCTTATCTACCCAGTGAGCGGGCTGCCTGTTGCTACTGTAGGGCTTTTATTTCATTTAATTAAAAAAAAAATTGTTCAGAAGAGGCAAAAAACGGTTTCACACATTGTCACATTATCGCAGTTAAGCACTCTATTCTTCCAGTTCGCTCTATCGAATATTCATTGTTTATTTTGTTTAGAGATTTAATAGCCAGAGATGACAAATCAACCTTGTGAGGGTTAGCCATTTCGAGTAACATACATTCTTATACGCGTAGAAAAAAAAACAACCCCAGATATTAACCATTACTAAAATAAAAGGTAACATTGCCAGTACCTGCTTAATACCGTAAAGATTATTATTTCACAAAAAAACCACTGTTTTACCTAATGTACACAGACCTTTCTTCCGGAGAGGTCTTCAATAACTAAACAATGAGTTTGCGGGATATGAAAATGATGTCCTATGTGAACTTAATTATTGCTAGCGTATTATAAAATTAACTACATAAGCAAAAAATAATGTTTAACGAAATTGTAATAAACATTTTTTTGTTTGTTTAAGAATTGTTTAAAAATGTTTACACACTATCATTAAATAAATCTGTTGATTTAAAAAAAACCCATTCGTAGTGAAAAGTGAAGCGGATAAGGTAGGGTTTATATGACGTCACAATATACCTGTCCAATAACATCCAAAATGGTAACTATGAAGTTAGTATCTTCCACTTCAGAGTGGAATATACTCTCAGTATCGCCCTGGTGAAAGACCACCATTCAGAATTGAAATGTTGCTTGAAATGGCTTTTAGCCGTGTTTGGTGACCAGATCTGAATAGCCAGGTATTTCCCACCTCCCTCTTCCCCTTCTCCTTCCCCTCCCCAATACCTTCAGCCTCAACATTCCCCTATTGGTAATGCCAGGGTCTTACTGGCTCCGGACGGTTAGGAGCAGTTTGGGACTCTTGTGCGGTATTCATACAAATAATTAAAAAAGCATTCATCCGGATTGTTTCGATAAGTTGTATATTTGTAATCATTTTTCATGGTCGATGTATTAATTTTACGAATTTCTCGTGCACAAAAAAAAAACTTATTCAGAGTATGTTACACATTTCAAATGAATATGCTCATTAGCCATACTATTTTTCACTGCAATTCCTCATTTGGAAATATACGTAAAAATCCTTCCAAGGTTTGTGTTTGAATTCAGTGGCAATGGTCATTTTATTTTAAACTTTGTGGCTTTTTTATAACGGCTTGGTCTAAGAATTATACAATAGCGCTTTGGTCATTTTTTCCTTGAATTCTTTCATTGAAACTCCCGCCTAGTGTATACAATAACATTGGATTTCACACATAGCTTACTTAAAATAATTTCAAAAGCTTTCGCCATCACATTGGGGTGGTTTTTGTAATATCTCCATTCGCTGAATTTTTCTATACGCCCTTCGAATCCACGTCTCTGCTTGTTCGCTAAAAATGTTTATGAATGGTGGTAATGTGAAATTCTTGTACAAGAGTATTAGAGACGGTGTGCAAACGAAACACGAATTATTCATAGTATTTCCGTGACGGCTGAATTTTAATACCATACCTTAGCGCCAAAGTGAAGCCTTTGACCATATTATTATTATGAGGAATATTTTGTGTGCGGTGTAACAAAATACTTCAAATAAAAGGTATTCAGAGAGAATAGTGCCATGTCACAAGAGGATCTAAAATATCCGGCCAAAGACACTGGGTTTTATACTCCGCGTTCGGCGACTTCAGCTATAGTAGTAGTATGTGTAATATACTCAATATAATTGATAAATATTTGTATGTTTGTCGTAATTAAATAAAAATTGGAAAAAGACGTGCTGCAAAACACCAATCGGAGTTATGGAAACCTTTTAAATATAAAACTAACATTTCCATATGTATAATTTTATAAGCAAGTTGGAGCCACTTTTTTTTTTTAAATAAAGTAACAATTAATATAACAAAGCATGTTTGATGATCATGAAATGATGGAGAATCGAACATGCGCAGCTTGTTTTTTTATTCTGCATTAGGCGCAAAGACAACGCCCTTAAATGTGGTATGAGCGTGAAGTACGATGTTTATGCTGCAAATAATTAAAAACGCAAACGATGAGTCCATTTTATTACATGACATTCTTAAGGTATTTTAAAAGCATTACAATACAAAATATTTTCCTCGGAATAAAAGCGGAAGATGCTGCGCAAGACCAAGCCATAAATCACGCTGCGAAATCCAGAACAAGCCATAAAAGACCCCAATCCGGCACTGTCGCTTACCCGGGAAACGCACCGAAACGGCTGCCGCGCAGTGCGGAATACCGGAACGTTCGGACAGAGGCCGAGCGAGAGCCGGACCGGCAGGAACTGCGCGTGGTATAATTCATGGGCGCCTGTGATTTAGGGCGAGGACCGAATGCAAAACAGAAAAGCAACAATTTGACATTTATATTGAAATTATTGCACTAACATAAACATAAATTTTAGAGTTTAAAAATTTGATAGACGTCTAAACTATTGCACTACTTTTCAAAAATAAAGGTTTCAGATTTGATATATTTTTTATTTGACTATTGGTTCTAGTACGGGTACGCATATTAACAACCAAACTTCAATAACAAACGCGTGTCATTGAATCTAAAACATTTAAAGAACAACGGCCGTTGTTAAAATAAAATTCAAGAACGCCTTCAGATGGAAAAACATCTGTATAAAAAATTACAAATCAATTGACCGATCAGTGGCTGAGTTGGCATCACGTTTGGGTCTCACCCAGGCGTCGTGAGTTCAATTCCTCGGCTGGCTAAGTCCTCCATTTACGACACAAGCAACATCTTCCACTTACTGTGACGGTAATAGGAGATTTTCAAATATTGTCAGGTTATTCATACAAAAAGTGATAATTAAAAATATTCAAAAAAAAACCTAAAGTTACTCCACAAAAATACAATTTGAAGAATTCAGAATACTAATTCTCAGTAACATATTTAATAAATAAAAAAAAAAAAACAAAATTAAAAATTCGAATTCTTCACAGAAAATCACATTAGATTACATTTATATTCTCACTATTTAAAATCAACACTTCATTTACACAGCGCCATTACACGTGCCAAGGAATAAAAAATATCAGTAAACCCCCTATTAAGGAAAACATTAGAAAAAATAAATAAAACTAACGAATTCTCAAATTCAATTAAAAAACACTTCAAAATCAAATTAAATTTTCCCGAAAATCGAGAAAACTAAAAACAATAAACTTGTACATTTTAATTATTTAGTTATTTACACCCAGTCGCATTTAATTTCCACACCTATACCACTATACGACTATCTTTATGCTATAAATTAAAATATTACCCCACTTTGTACATTACATACATCATGTTGTCCTTATAATTACTAAATCAAAACTTGTCGCTTTGCACTCTATTTGTTTCATTATGTAAACCACCAACTCTGTAATATCATCATCTAAACCGTTTTCTTATTAATACTAGCTGATGTGTACCCGGCCTTGTTCGGGTTTATATAAAGTTATGATATTGTGAATTCTTGCTTGTTATTAAGGTGCCATAATTGATTTGACAGCGAAAGTAACTTTCTCTGAACAAATAAACTATTTGAAAATTTTATTTCATTCCAAACGTTTTTTTTTTCAAAACATATCTAAATAATAAAGTTCTTATGTAGGTACCTACTTGTGTTTTACATTTTGAGAATACTCTACCAAAAAAAAACCTTCTTCTTTTGAATATGCAATCTGTAGCTAACCAGAGTATTATGTCTATGGGCTAAAATAAATAAAGCATGAAGGTTCAATTTTTTTTATACTTATATTAAAACGTAATAGCAACAGTTTTACATTTTGGATTTCATTCAAACTACACTCTAAAACTTTCCGGCACTAATAAGAACTCCCTTCTATTTTCTGCAAAACCGGTAGAGAAATTATCGAGAAAATCGTGGACAGACAGGCAAACATTGATTTTTATAAATAGTGATAATTATCTTCGACATTATTTATACGATTGTTATCCTATGTCAAATCGATGTTATAGCAACAGTTTTACATATTGGATATCATTAAAACCTACTTTCTGAACGTTTTCGGTACTAATAAGAACAAACTGTGCTATTTTCAGCGAAACAGGTCCAGTTATGTTCGAGAAAGACAAAGAAACACACTTAGATTGATTTTTATATATTTAGATAATATCGATCCTTTTTCAAACATCTTAGTGTAACACTTTAGGAAACATTGCTAAGTAAACATATAACCACGTAAACGCAATATGTACACTCCCCGTCTTTGTACAACCACTGCTTAATCATATCCATAAATTGAAGAAATTCACCCATAAATTGCATAGCTAGGCTAGCCGGTCGGTGCTCACCTAAAGTCACTTATTGAAAAAGTTTAAAAAATTTACGCATCGGTGCGCAAATGCGTCCACAGCCCGCAACACTATAAATAACTTAAAGTGTAAAAAATAAATAAAAAAATGGTAATATCAATTAGAAGCTTCTTACTCTTTTTAAGGTCATTTTATAAACATTTTCCAGTCCTAAAAATTAAAAGTGTTTCAAATAAATGCCAACTTTTCTTGTGCCACCAATCTTCTAATAAATGTAACATCAATAGAAAAATAGAAAAGGAGGATAAAATAGAAACTGAAAAAATATCATCTCTATACTTTAATTTTCTAATAAAACTGTGTTCATGTGAAGCGACCTGCCAGCTGCAGGTAAGTATGTTTTTCTGTACCTGTTTGTGCATAATTAGATAAAGAATAAGAATTAAGATTTGTACAGCGCCCTTGAGGTGACTTTTCACAAAAACGAAGAATGTACCACACAAAATAATAATTTAAAAATTAAGAAATATTAAAAGAAAGAAGGTAGACATACGAGATGATGTCGGTAAATTGCATACGATGCATAATGCTATTATACAAATAGCAACAAGGCTTTTGTTTAAACGCAGCAAACGGTTGAACTAGATTTTTGCAAAGCCTTTGACCGGGTTCGGCAAAAAGAATACTCGTATGTCATCAAAATCCCATCTTATGAACTTCCCGTGTCGTTGTGTACGTGAATTGCCGACTTTTTGAGGGACAGATCGATTCGATCGAGTTACTGGCCGTATCATCTCTTCCTCGCATTCAATAGATGCTGGCGTCCACAGGGATCGGCTTTGTCGCCGACTTTGTTTTTGTTGCACATCAATGACTTCTTGGCATGTGCACCAATTCAACGTTACGCGGATGACAAAATACTGCCGTGATAAGTAAAAACACAGTCATTACAGTGGGAGTCATTCTTATGAATGAAGGGTCGTGTTTTGCTTAACCTTTTAGTATATTTACAATTGGTCTAATGTACTGATTTATTGCCAACACACTCGTAGACACTTATTCTATACTCTCATTATAATAGTGTTTGTAAAAATTAACAATTTCTGTTAAAAATATGCGTTTTTTTCTGTTTATACTGTGTTTTTACTTACCAATTATGGATGTTTATAAAGCAATTGTGGTAAGTAAAAAAGCAGTATCTACATACATCTATCTAATATTTGAATGAAACGGGCAGTCTGTTTGATAGATTCGCCTATACAAACGGATTGCAATCTTTAGAACACAGGCGTTAGGTGGGGATGCTGTCCTTATTCTACCGTTATTTTAATGGAAGATTCTTCGAGGAACTACCGTCATTGATCCCTTTGGCACCGGTGTACATTCGGAAAACATGCCATAAGTACGCCCAACATCTGTACACGGTTAACATTTGTCACATGAGAACGGGTGGCTTCTAAGACACCTTGTATTCAACAGCTTGCTATGGAATACGTTTCCTTCCTCCTACAACATGGGTCTCTTCATGCGACAGGTTCATTCCTTCATATTCTCTCAAAGACATTGTACACAGCATCCCCAAAGATGACATACGCTCTCAGGGAAATTATTTTCCTCAGGGTCTCCAGCGTGGAGTAACTGTAAAAAAATGTGTTGTGTTTGTCTCATTCTATATGTATTATATAACTAAGCCAATCTATTTTTTGATTACTTTAATTTTGTAACCTGATGATGCTTTCGTTAATAGAAATCGGTCGGTTTTAATAAATTAAATAAATTTTATGGTTATAAACATAGTAATTGTTTTATATCATTAATATATATAATACACCTGGTAGTTCTGTAAAATTAAAATTTCTTATCCATCAACTTCCCTTTCTCTTTCCCGTCCCTAAATTTTTTCCTCAAAATTATAATATTTCTCATTGGAGAAAATAATATTAACATAACCTAAATGCGAGATGAAACCGGATAAAAGGACAGAAACTAAAAATATTTCAGTCGCATTTGGGACTCGAACCCAGGTCCTCTGCCTATCCGGGGCAACGCTCAACCGACTTAGCTAAGACAAAGTCAATAGATGTCTCATATAAATAAAAAGTCGGATGTAAATCCGAGACACTGTTTAAGTTTGCAATTGAGTTCGGGTAGAACTTTGTAAACATCACAAAAATAGCTGCCAATAATATGAGATTAAAAATGGAAGATAATATTCACAAATCTTGAATTTGAGATATGATATCGATGAAGATGACACAAATTAAACTTGTCTCATTAGCTAAGTCGGTTGAGCGTTGCCCCGGATAGACAGAGGACCTGGGTTTGAGTCCCAGATGCGACTGGAATATTTTTAGTTTCTGTCCTTTTGTCCGGTTTCATCTCTCATTTAGGTTATGTTAATATTATTTTCTTCATTGATTAAATATTACGATGAGGTTTTTAAATCTCAATAAAAATAAATAATAATAAAAAAAAATAAAAAAATAAAAATAATATTAAAGAAAATAATAATAATATTTCTCATATATCTGGGCATTGAGACATGTGATGCCGTTTCGGTTTCAAACAATAACATGAAGGTTTATTTAATTATTGATTTTGAGATCATAATAAAACGTACTCGTGTAAACCACTTAAAATAGTAACTTTTTGCATAATGCTTAAGAATGCCTTCGGAAGGAACAACGCTGTCATAAATAGGCGTCCAATAATAAAATAAAAATCTACACGTCAAAGTGAAATAAACAAAAGTGATTTGATTAGTAGAATTACACATTTCATTTTTTGCAAAAATTATTTGGGAACTTTCCAGAAAACTCTTGGAAAGTTGAGCAAAGCCTTCAGAGTTTGTAATTGGAACATGCAGAACCATCTGCATGTTCCATTTAATGAAAATCCCGTCTCTAGATTATATAATGTACATGTATTAGAAAGCAACGTTGAAAGCACTCCAGTGTTTTTAAGACATGAAACGCGCTGTCAACCCTCCGGGCCAACCCTTTGTTACAGCCCCTGAATGTAATTAATGCGGGGTCGCTGCATTCCTTCCCGCTCTCCAGCATTTTTAATTAATCCCCTCGAGTGGTCTGATAGTTGTTTTCTTTGCAAAACCTTCCGCGCAGATGGTGAAGGCTGAAGGCTCTTGAACCAGGTAGATTATGCTAAGTCTTGAGGCGAAGTGATTAAAAGGAAATTTGCTAATCAATTTACCTGCTCCAAGATAAATTGATAAAAAAATAATTCTTTTTCCTGGAAAATACTTTTCAGGTATTTTTCAGGAGTTTGGTTCCACGGTTAGTAGAGTGCTCAACATGCAGTCGCTTAGATGGAAATTAAATCTCACAGCGGGTACCATCTGCCACCCAGGTTCCTTCGTGACATAAGTTGTGCTTTGTTACATGGTATGTCTTTAAATCATTCATCCATAATGTCAAAAGCCTGCCTTTGATTCCAGCATGTACCGGCAAAAAATTTGATTTGTTCACAGAGCAAATTCCAAAAAGGTTAATAAAAACAGTTTTCATCATTTTATTATCTGGGAAACATCTGTTTAATCGAGATGACGCTTCCGAAAAGTACGTTAAATAAATAAATTAAAAAAATGGAGGAAATCCAAGAAGAGAAATTTAGATTGGAAGATTAACATTTTATAAGTTTTACAAAAATTTAAATAACTAACTAACCATCACGCTGTTTCTCCGCAGGGGTAGGCAGAAAGGACGGACTGTAAAACAACTCGGTATTAGCATACACTTCTTGCTTCATTCATATTCATACGTCGTCTCATACATACTCTTCCTATATTTCCACTTCTGACATGGTCCGACTCAAGTATTTCATTTACTTGATCGTGCCATGTCTTCCTCCGGCGTCCCCGACTACTTCTTCCATTCAAATTCGCGTCATATATTCTTCTTATACTCCTCTCTTCGTTCATTCCTTCTACATGCCCAACCTACCGCTCACATAAGCCTTGCATTCTTTACGAATCTCAATATTTTTCACACGATGGTTTTACCACACATTTGCCTCAGAGATCTCGTTTCTACGGCATTCAGTTTAAATTCATCATTCCTATGCCAATTCCATGCCTCACTGTCATACATCAGTGTCGGTATCAACACTCCATTGTGGACTGCTAGCTTCTTTGGACAAATTTTTCTTTGCGCCAACCGCGTTCAGTCCTCCGTTAATGTAGTTTCTTGCGTTCACCCTTCTTTCAAACTTTCGTTTAAAATTTATTCAATATTGAAGTTTTCAAACAATATCTACATTTAAATTAAAGGTAATAAGTTCTATCAAAATACGTACAAAAGTTGTTCAAAGTAATCTAAAGTTCACATCTACAATATAAGAATACAACAATAACGTATCGATATACAATATGGACGGAATTTGATATTAAACACTAATGCATAAATCTATAAAACAGTAACCGTAAAAATTTTGTGTGTCACTCTCGTAACGTAATATTAAGCATACAGCCTTTGTAAATTAATTCAGTTTTACGCGGAAACGAGTAGTACTTTCGGTCTTTTATCCAAACATATTTTATTTTAAAACTCCTACAATAATAATTCATCTGGGAATTTCAACTTGAGGGTATACCAGCTGATATATACAGTGTTCAGCTTACTGTACATATAATTTGACCCTAGTTCTTCAGCGTACAGTAAGTTTCAGTAATAGACGAACACCAACAATATTTAATATTAATATCTCCTTGATATTATAACTGTTATGAAATTCTCAAATATATATATATATTTTTTTTTAATTTCCAACTAGTGTACATTGATCACAACATGCATGCACCTATATTGTTCTATTATTTCGCTACATTTCTATGATGATTATTATTTATTGTTGTATTATATAATATTGATGAACTAAGCTCCTGCTGGCAAGCTTCTTGCAGTGGCTTAGCGAGTACATGTTCCCATTGTATGTAATTAATATTGTACAATAAAAAATAATATTTTATAATTCCGATGATTTACAACGATACGACTTTAAAGAAGACAGAATTTTTGAAATGGGGCTGAAATAGATGAAAAGTAAACCTAATCTTTAAAACATCTTTAAAATTAATGAGCTGATGAGTTAAAAAATAAATGCCGACTTTTAATGGGTGGAATTCAATCAAGTTTGTTAAACCTGGAGATATTTAAGGTTCCTATTTTTTTTTTATAAAACCAAAAATCAAACGGCAGAAGTGGGAGATGTTTCACATTGATTTGTGTGTGTTTTTTTTATTGTGTTTAATTTAAGCCTTGTATCAACTCCAAATGAAAGACGTTCAAAACAAATTTATAAAATAAATAAATATTTTTATTTATCTCGATTCGCACGGAATTTAACGTGTTCAGACAATTCCAAAGCGGGATGATCAGTTAACTGTTCATACATAACCCTAGTTCTGCAGCGGTGTTGACATTGTTACCATGTTACTTGATTAATTTTTCCCAGCATGAAAGGCAAACATTTGCGTTGCAAAAATTTAATTGCCAACTTGCTCCCAGTTTTCAGGCGAAAAATACCTATTCGAGCTGTACTCACGGCTCGTATTTTTGGTATGGAATGTATAAGCGCTTGAGCAAATTAAGAGATTTTTTTTTTGAATATTGCGAAGGTTTTAAAGAATATCTAAAATGGTAAAAAATACGTTTTCCGGTGAAATCAAGTAGATTTATTTCCAATTATTTTGAAATACAAGATTCAAAATATATATTTACAAGTAGGAGCTTCTGGAAATTTAATTTCAATGCAAATGGTTCATGTATTTAGAAAATAATTGGTTTTAAAGCGTATTTTTTTAAAATAAATCATTGTAATGAAAATGTTAATTGTAAAGTATGTAATTTAATGAAATGGACAAGTAGTGATTTGGGACAGTTGGCACATTGGAAGTAATAAAATAATTTATGAGGCTCAATTAACTACATTCACTCCATGAGCCACAAAAGTAATATTCCAAAATGCTATATATAATGACACCACGGATTCAGTTGCGACCCCTATAAATATATGGTTCTTGAATAAGTTAAAGGATGCCGTAGATCCATGCTATTACTGTACAAGTGGTGTGGCTCTACAATACTTAGGTAGAATTTTTTTTACTAATAATCGAATTGTGTCATACTTCTCGTCCTTCACACGTTGTCTCACCACCCTACCATAATTCATACATCTCCTAGAAATATCCTTCACTTTACGTTCATAACGCAACAGATCTTCCCCACCTTCCTCTTCCCCTTCTCCTTCCACTCCCCAATACCTTAAGCCTCACAACATTCCCGAATTAGGGATGCCATAGTCTCACTGGCTCCAGACGGTTGGGAGCAGTTGAGACTCTTGTGCGGTATTCATGTAAAAAAAAAAAGATCTGCATATTCGTGACTCATCTACAGATCATCTCGTCATCCAAGTAATTCATCATCAAAGTAAGTCGTCACCAAAATATTTTCTCGTATATATTCATCGTCAAAATATATTCATCGTCAAACTACTTACTACATGCCATAAAAAATATTTATTTATAAAAGTATTCGTCATCAGAGTAACTTCCATAAAAGTAACTCGCATCAAAAGTAAGTCATGATCAAGGTAACTCGTTATCAAATTCACTCGTCATCATAGTAACTCATCCCCAAAGTGACTCGTTCTTACTCCATCGTCAAAGTAACTCACCATCAAACGATTCCCTCATCAAATTAACCGTTTTCAATAAACCACCTCCAAAAATAACATGAAAGTTTGAACAAAGCATGAAGTGGCAATTTTTTTATTATCAAAAATACATTTACAACTATTATCACAACAGTGTAGGTAGGCACTCGGTTTTATCAACCGTAGACAGATGATTAATTTATTTCGACGTATTCATTGACGTCATTAAAACACAAAACAATTCACAAACTTTTTTCCGTGAAAAATGCAGAGCGATATTTCGTACAGTTTGAAATAATGGGAATTTTGTTTGTTCGATTTACGTCAAAGGATGAATAAATTCACGGAAGCTTTTTGCGCTGCATCTGCTGTAAATTTATTTTTTACAATTTTATTTGTGTAAACGGTATTAACGGGTTTTCTAAAATGAATGCATTGTTCATAGAAGCGCGACAAATACAAATCGTCTCTGACCACTACAAATATGAATAAAGAGCTTCTTAATTATATCCCTACCTATAATGTATATATTTGGGTAGATACTTCATCGAGATTAAATGGAATATTCGCAAACCCTATACCTTAACACATCATTTATATTCCACCATTACACTGCTATATAGAGGGTGTAATACCACACGTTAATCACAGAAAACACTCCTCGCTTATAATCTTTCATTATTAGGTCTTACAAGTTTTTTAATAACTAAAAATTCAATTTTATTCATTAGAAGTGTAGTTATTTTGTGGCGTCATTATTAATAAAGCTATACAAAGTATCTTTTTTCCTGCACTCTTTTTTTATTATATAAATATATAAATAAAACAGTGGTGTAAAAAAAGTAGTTCGTAAATTAAATCAATAATAATCAATTTGTTTAAAACCACTGTACGAGTATTTAATACGTAAATATCTAGATGTTTCAGGATCAAAGCTCCCCTCTTCAAGAAAAACAATTTACCTAATAAACATAATTACAAATACAGACAAATAATAGGAAAATAGAACAAATTAAACACAAAAACAATTAAGGGTCACTGGGACATCGGAGAGTTATTATTTATTAATTCAAAATATTGATATTATTATTACGCCATACGATAAACACAATGTTTTTAAAGAGAAACATATTTATTAAATATTTTATAAATTTACAGAGGCTTAGTATTTATCAAAATCTAATCAGAAATATTACTTTTTCCGACCGTCCCATTGTTTGTTTTAAAAAATATTTAAAATACGAATAAGATTTTTACTCTGGCGAATAGTATTTTTAATACTTTATCGTTGCGTTTTTTAAATAAACATAACCAAAGATTTGTAATCCGCATTACAAAAAAAAAACATTAAAGGATATTCAACTTTTTAAATGTTTTTGTGAAACATGCGTAGAACGGTCAAAAATGTGTAATATTTCTGATTATATTTTGATAAATGCTAAGCCCATGCAAATAAAAAAAATTATTTTCTCTTTAAAAACACCATGTTTATCGTATTGCACAATAATATTATCATTATTTTGAATTAATAAATAATAACTCTCCGACGTCACTCTCCCCGTTAATATAAAATACCATTTTTCCCCACAACAACAAAAAATACCAAATTAATATACACTCCTCTTCCAGCCATAAGCAAATGTAATAGTATTAAATTATGTTATATTAAATGGTTTCAAAAACCCATATATTTCATTAATAAATAAATAAAAAAAGGGGTTTTTGAAAAATAATGTTTTATTGGAGGAACTAAATAATCACAGGAGATAAAGATGGTTTACTCTAAATTGTAAAAGTCTCAAATATTGGTTTACATTAAACTAGTACCTATCTACCTAAAAGACATAAACATAATATACAGTTTTATTCCACGTTAAATGGACGGTGTTTCATACAAATAGTAAACCGTCGCAGATTAAGTTTTCCGGAATCCATGCGGAATATCCTTTCAACCGTGTCCGAATGGAATTTGCATCGAAAGGAGCAAAAAAGATGAACATGCATTCATCGGCAAAATATGAACTGAGAAAAATGGAATTGGAAAGAGTCATTAGTGAGGTAGACGGAAGATGGTGGTACAGAAAACGACAAAAACGCCCCAAAAGCATCATATATTTCGAGGGGTTTGAAAGGGACTTATAATTTATTTTTTTAACTTTATACTCAACACTGGAAAGAAAAAAATAATGTTACAGTTTGCCATTGACGACCTCCGTGGTTGAACTTCAACTACGAATATAAATATCACGGGTTCGAATACCCGCGTGCGCAAATAAATTTGTTGTGATGAATTTTAATTTTTAATTTTTTTTTTTTTTAAGAAAGACTAATATTTCCGGGTTACAAATAACCCGATAATCTTTTAAAATCTCCTACTACCATCACCGTAAAGAGAATGTGTTGCTTGTGCCGTAATGGAGGACTTATCCAGCCGAGCAATTGAACTCACGATGCCTAGGTGAGACCTAGATGCGACGCCAACTCTGCTACTGACTGATGAAATATTTAGCTATTACTTCACACGTAAATTAACTTACGTTTTCTATTATTTTGTTATTTAAAATGTGTATTGTAAAATGCAATAAAACATTTATTGCAATTCTGTTCAATTGATAGATAATATTATTATTTTATTTGAAATATTACGCATTTCATTCTGATTACCACTTGTAATACATCACATTTAATATCTTAAAATTATTTAAATCATTATACCCTCTTCTCCCTATAAATTCTCACCACCTTCCTTTAAACTTCACCTTTATGAACAATAACTTTAAAAAACACACACTCTAACACTGTTCCAACCTTCTCATGCAATTTTGTCAAAGTAGGCTATCAACTAATAATAATGTAACCAGAAAATGCAGATTGCTATTATTTAGATAAAAACATAAATGTTTACCATAATCTAGAATCTGTTTACGTCATCATCAACGCGGCTATCGATAAATATGACCCCCGACTGAAATTTTTTTAAACACCATTTTTTTAAAAATCTAGCTTAAAATTACAGAACTCCATCTCAGATTAAAAAATACATCACAAATATAGAAACCAACGGTTCCAACGAACAATGTCGGATGTGTAAATTGGTAACTTTGCATTAGAGCTGTAGTAGTTGCAATAATAAGTTTTTTCCAATGAAATAAATAGGGGTTTATGTAAAATATCAACAAAAAAACCGCTACATTTCTTTATCTCAAAAACAATAAAAATATAGACGTGAAACTCTAAACACATAGAAACGAAACTTTGAACAGCTCTAATAAGAAGATATCATTTGCACATTGGGCATTGTTCGTTGGGACCGTCCAAATGACTAAAAAACATTATTTAACCAATAAATGAATACCGACTGCTTCCATCTTCTATATATATATATATTTTTTTTTTTTACATGAATACCGCACAAGAGTCCCAACTGCTCCCAACCGTCTGGAGCCAGTGAAACTATGGCATCCCCAATAGGGAAATGTTGTGAGGCTGAAGGTATAGGGGAGGGGAAGAAGAAGGTGGGGAAATGCCTGGCTATTCAGATCTGGTCACCAAACACGGCTAAAAGCCATTTCAAGCAACGTTTCAATTCTGAATGGTGGTCTTTCACCAGGGCGATACTGAGAGTATCTTCCACTCTGGAACGTGCACAAATATAATACACATTATTTTTTAATTAATTAATTGTGAAACAGCACAAATTAATTAAATAAAAATTAGTTGCGCACGCCGGGATTTGAACCCGCGACCTTCCGATTCGTAGTCGAGAGCCTTACCCCTCGACCATGGAGGCCGTATAAAATTCAATGTAAGATTGTTTGTCCTCGATGATCTCGAAAATCACTGAACCGGTTTCGCTGAAAATATCACAGTTTGTTTCTATCAGTGCCGGGAAGGTTTAAAAAGTAGTTTGAATGAAATCTAATTCGTAAAACTATTGCTTTAACGTTTTAAAATTAGTATGAAAAACATTGAACCCGCCATGTTATATTTAGGTTAGCCCATAACACTCTGGTTAGCCTCCGATTGCATATTCAAAAAAAGAAGATTTTTTTGTGCAGAATATTTTCAAAATGGAAAACATCAATAGGTACCCACTTAAGAACTTTATGATTTAGATATATTTTGAAAAATAAACCTTTGGAATGAAATAAAATACTCAACTGAATGTTTCTTTATTTGGCGATTTGGAGATTTTCGCTGTCAAATCAATTAAGGCACCATAATGATAAGAAAGAATTCACAACATCATAACTTTATATAAATCCGAGCAAGGCCGGGTACACATCAGCTAGTCTATGATAAAATGGTTATTTCATAACTGTATTTAAAAAGGTTTGCGATTTCATAAATTACTGACCCATTTGCATGCTCTCTACAATTATTGGAAAAACTTATACTTGATAGAATCTATACACGTTAATAACATCATTGTACATAATAAACATGGCAGTACGCTGGGCAGATCCCCTCTAACGAACCTCTTTTTACGAACTATTTATATAGTATTCACTTAAAAATAAAACCCAAGTCGACTAAATATATACGGACTTTGTAAAAGCATCTGAAAATGTAAACCATAAAATCCTTCTCATTAAACTTTGCAAATTTGGTGCAGAGGGTAAATTATTAAAATCGATTAAGAGCTACCTAACCAATAGTAAACTTCCAATAATAAATAATTTTAACCTATCATACAAATTTGTCGGTGTACCTAAGGTTCACGTTTATGGCGAAAACATGTTTTTTAAACTTATTAATGACATCTACCGTTACTATATTTCATAATATTGTTAAAGTGTTGCTTTTCGCCAAAGATCTAAAACTCTTCAAAAACAAAAAAAAACAATAGAAGACTGTATCTTATTCAAATAAATATGAAGTAATCTTCAAGATTGGTGTACACTTTAAAAACTTTATCGAAATGCATAAAAAAAAACCTTTTCAGAATGAATCAACCTTTTAACTTTCAATACAAAATTAACAATATTTCCCTCACCTCTGTCAACGAAATGAATATTCTTGCATATTTTAAGATTCCAATTTTTTTTCTGTTACATGCCAATACAATAACAAATAAAATATTAAAAAAAAACTTAGCTTCATAGTCCGGTTCACGACTCTTTAGGAATATTTCTGTATTAAAAATCAGATACTCTTCTTCAGTTTGAAGTCCAATTGAATATAATTCTTCTGTCTGGTCCCCACACTTTAAAATCCACTCCGATTCCAGTGAAAAAAATCAACATAAATTTTAAAGATATAATAACTCGGTCTACGTATAAAATACAATTACTTGATGAAACAATTAAAATCATTAAAGCTCTCGGATGGAAGATTTAATTCCGTCTTGACCTTACTTTTTTAAAAACTGTTAATGGTATTATACTCAGTCATGATTTGCTTCAAATAATTGCCTTTCATATAACAACGAGAACTACTCAATCCAAAACTCTATTTAAATGGAACAATATTTTCAGGTTTTTTTTTTTAAATTATTAATTATTTTATTGAGATTTAAAAACCTCATTGTAATTTTAATCATTGAAGAAAATAATATTAACATAACCTAAATGAAAGATGAAACCGAACAAAAGGACAGAAACTAAAAAGATTTCGGTCGCATCTGCGACTCGAATCCAGGACCTCTGCCTATCCGGGGCAACGCTCAACCGACTTAGCTATTGAGACCAGTTTAATTTGTGTCATCTTCATCGATATTATTTCTCAAATTCAAGATTTGTGAATATTATTTTCCATTTTTAATCTCATATTATTGGCAGCTATTTTTATGATGTTTACAAAGTTCTACCCGAACTCAATTGCAAACTTAAACAGTGTCTCGGATTTAAATCTGACTTTTTATTTATATGAGAAATCTACTGACTTTTTATAAAAGTCTAAATAATTAAATTTTTAAATATTAATTATTTTATTGATATTTAAAAACCTCATTGTAATATATAATCATTGAAGAAAATAATATTAATATAACCTAAATGAAAGATGAAACCGGACAAAAGGACAGAGAAACTAAAAAGATTTCAGTCGCATCTGGAACTCCAACCCAGGTCCTCTGCCTATCCGGGCAAATTAGCTAAGTCAGTTGAGCGTTGCCCCGGATAGGCAGAGGACGTGGGTTCGAGGCCCACATGCGACTGAAATCTTTTTTGTTTCTCTGTCCTTTTGTCCGGTTTCATCTTTCATTTAGGTTGTTTTAATATTATTTTCTTCAATGATTAAATATTTTCAGAGCTGAGACATTTAGATACTCGCTTTTACCTAGATTACATGCAGTTGGTAAAACTTGAAACAGAATTAGTAAATATGTTCAACTGCGTGGAACGTAGATACAAGAAGACTATAATAGCGTTCTTATTCAATAAATAATAATGTAAACATATTCTACATTATCACTTATTGGTTCTGATTGTATGAACTAATAATTTACTCCGTGTTTATTCCCGTATACTATAATATTATGTCATCAAATACGTAAAACCCCCTATGGGCGTATACAGCAAATAAAATAATTTAGGATAGACTTGGTAGACGTCTAGTCAGGCAGATTTCCAGAATATTTAATGCAGTTCCGTATTCAAACGATACATTTTGCTCGTTCCTATTAACATTTCCCAGCACGGAAGGGCTGTCTACAGCATCCCTTTGTATTTCTTCTCAACCATATCTCCCTTCACAGATACCTGTTGTGTTGGTGTACCTTGGGTATCCGACTTCTGCTAAAATATCGTATTTTCAACGCAGTGTCTGTCATACAAATTTCACGATTTTTTTAAACATACAGACAAAACATGTAAATACATGGTAAAACAGTATTTTTGTATGATAATTTTTTGTACTCTTTGTTTCAAGGCACACAGTTGATGGTGATTTTTTTTGGTCGTTTTTTAGCATTTTTGAGTTTAGTCTAAGCGTCATAGGTATAAACTAAGATGATAGAAACATAGGATGAAATGGTATGGAAGTGCACCGAGTGTCATCAAGCTACGACCAAACTGCACGGCATATCAAAGCGGGGTAAGTAATGCGTTCGTACTAATAATGGTTCATGGCCCATTTCCACTATTTATGTTGTCTATGGTAGGTAGAACATTCTAAATACTATGAAGAAATAGTTGTGATTGACTTGTTAGCGCAAAGTGTTTTTAAAACTTATCGATCCGTAATCTACGTTCACAAATGAATAATATATTATTATTTTGTTTATATATATTTTTTTGTTTTTATATTTCCAGATATTTCCTTTAAAAACTTGTTATGTAAAAACAAATATGTACCACTTAACAGACCTCACTTTCAATCTACTATTAAAATATGATGTAAAGTGTGATCTGAAGTTCTCTCTTTCTAAATACACGACGGACCATAAGAGAAAGGGAGATAGAAGGTGTATTATGAGGACTGTCATTTGTTTTTTTTTTTATGTGATACGACACAAGAGTCCCAACTGCTCCCAACCGTCTTAAGCAAGTGAGACTATGGCATCCCCAATTGGGGTATATTATGAAACTGAAGGTATTGCTATTCAGATCTGGTCACCAAACACGGCTAAAGCCATTTCAAGCAACGTTTCAATTCTGAATGGTGATCTTTCACCGGGGCGATACTAAGAGTATCTTCCACTCTGGAACGTGCGCAAATATACTATGTTATTTTTAATAAATCAATTGTGCAGAACACAATTTAATCAATAAAATTTACTTGCGCATGCCGGGATTTGAACCCGCGGTCTCCGGATTCGTAGTCTCGGATCGTAACCACTCAACCATGGAGACCGTCGAGTTCGAGTGTTCAAATGGTTCCTAATACGGAACGACTAGAATCAAAGGGTTAAAGAGTTTTGTTGATGAATCACGGGAGTGCAACTTCGCTGTACGTCTTATATGAAAGAGAATACATTAAAAAAATGTACACTTTTAAAAAAAGTGCTTTAACGGTTTGATTTTTACGTGCACTTTTCAGACCGTCACACCGTACAATAATCCGCAAAAGTAGAGTTTCAAAAGCATGCTAATAGAAATTTCACGAAAGTATTGGAAAACGTCAAAGTTGGTAGTTATCCAATGCCCGCCACTCCCAGTTTGTTGCTCATTTAATGCGAATACTCCCCTTGACAAGGAGAATATTCTCTTTACAAATAACGAGAAAAAAATTATGTTCCTCGAACATACTGAAAAGTCAAGGTTTTTTCCCGTTGCACCTACGTTAAATAATTAAATTTTCTCATTTTTCCCAAATTTAAATTCACAACCCAACTCTCAACCTAATCCAAACTAACTTTACCTCGTCTAATCTAACATAACTACCCTTGAGGTTATCATAAACTAAAACATAATATTATATTATGCGGGTACTCGTATTGTCCAAAGAAGAGATGCTGCCCACAATAATAATATTTGGATGATTTGTATAGCGCCGTTTTTGTAAAAAAAATAGCCTCAAGGGTACAAATATTACTTGTGGAGTGCTGATACCAACCTTGATGTATGGCAGTGAGGCATGGAACTAATAGAGGAATGATTAAAGTAGACTGAATGCTGTAGAAATGACATCTCTGTGGCGAATATCTAGTAAAACCACGTATGATCGTGTGAAAATGTTGAGATTCGCAAAGAACACAAGGTTGATGTAAGAGTAATGAGTGAGTTTAAGAAAGGTACGCTGAGATGGTTCGGGTATGTAGAGCAAACAAATGAAAAAGGGAGTGTAATGAGAATATACTCGTATCCCTCAAATGTGAATGGAAGAAGAAGCCGGGGACGCCCGAGGAAGACGGCTAGAAGTGTATGGGCAGTTTGAGTTTTGGCGGTCCGTCCTCTCTGCCTACCCCTGCGGAAAATGGCGTGATAGTTATTAAGTTAGTTAGAGTACTCGTAATCGCGTAAACCCACACACTTGTTAACCTATCCTAACTACCACCAACATTTTTTTACGAAAACTGCTTACGAAAAATAATCTGATTTATGTAAAGCGTTTAATAATAAAACGCATTCTGTAAATGAATTTAGAAATCAAATAAATAAATCGGTAATATCGAAAAATATACGTTTGGTTTGGAAAAGTTTTTTTTAAATATACCTATACGAGTATGCTACATACCGACCTATCAAAGTTCACGGACAGACGAACGCGCGAAGGAAGATATGTTGTCTTTTTAAAGGATTTATTCACTCCTATTTTTAGGCCTGCAAAGAGAAAGTCAATTAGTCAGTGATCTGGAGCCAGTGAGACTATGACATTACCAATTGGGGAATGTTGTGAGGCTGAAGGTATTGGGGAGGGGAAGGAGAAGGGGAAGAGGAAGGTTGGGAATACCTGGCTATTCAGATCTGGTCACCAAACACGGCTAAAAGCCTTACTTTACTGAAGGCCTACTTTACTGAAGTGCGAAATATATGAAACAGTCAATCAAAATCGAATGATTTGAAAAGTGCGGTAACTTCGGGAGGTGAATCTAGATGATAGTAAAAAACATATTATATGTAACTTTTTTTTAGAATTTCCAACGGTGAAAGGTAAAAAAAGTAAAATTATTTGAATGGAAAAAAAAATTTGTGCGCGGAAAAAAACAATGGAACTTCGAAAAAGTTATATTTATTTTTACTTCCATAATATAGAATCATCTCCAGATGTTACTGCATTTTACCCCCTGTATATTAATATATATTCCATTGCCACAATGCTAAATAAATATCTTGACTTTATGTATTTCTTCACAGGTTCTTTTAAAATATAGTCTGAATAAGTATTAAAAGTTTTTTTTTGTTTGAACTGCATATTTAATGTTAATTTGACGAGATTACTTCAACCGTAAATGTCTTGTTCTTCTTTCCATCTCTCAAGCATTCAAAAAGATTTTCATAAAACAGAATAATTGAGCAGTATTTTAGTAAGTTCGCCGGGAAAATAATTATTTTCCTGTTAAAACAAAAAATTCTTTTTTATGGCATGCTGAAATGTTTAAGAAAACGGAAACTTCGTATTTTCTTAAACATGAATTTTTGGCAATCGTCTCTAACAAAACAATTAAAAAGTGTAAGTAATTTTATATTTTATTAAATAATTTATTAAATTTTACTATAATTAATTGCCTAAGTATGTTTTTACATAATGTACGAGATAACCATTTCACTCTTTTTCTGAAAATGTTAGGAAGTATTGTCAGCACCTTTTTTGAAAAAATACCTGTCACGATATATCTATTCCATCATCTTATCTTTTCCACTTTTAAACTTAATTTATAGGATTTTTTTCTTCTTATTTTATAAAATTTCACAATGCACAGTGTTTGCATTATCATAACAAATGTAATTGGCAGATAAATAAGATAATGAGATATTCTAACTAGAAACGGGATGAAGGATTCCGTTTCACGGCATCTTTCTTTCTTCCTTTGGAAAAATCTCAGCGAATTCTGTTTGTATTAACCCTTAAATAGAGTTGTGGGTCCCGGGGAGCCACATCAAAACTTCTCTTCTCCCTTTCTCATTCTATTAATTGCTTTTCTCTCATGCGTCTCATCACCTTTCTATATTCTGTAAATCGAAGATTCAATGCAAGTTCGTGCAAGCTTAGTCACATCGCTAGAATATGTACCCGTAACTTATTTTGAGGAAAAATCATCGGATAAGAATGGTGCAGAGTACATATTGAGTGTTCACGACATAAATTCTAATTTTATAAAAAAACAACCACTTTCCATGAAAGCATAAATTCTTTACGATCTGTCACTGGCGGGGAGAAGATCGTGAAGCCCATTTGCATGTCTTGCTCCAAACATGTTTGCAATATGCATTGGAAATAATACAAAAATACTTGGAACTTTACCTATTGTCATGATTTTTGTTACCTGAGTTATTGGTATTTTATTTACAATAATTTTAAAATGTTACGAACGTGCATAATTTAGAAAACATCATTTTTAATAAGGGAATGTAAAATTTAAGTTGATTTTAATTATATAGATATCTTTTGAGAAAGAAATTTGGCCATATTAAGTTCAAAAATAAAAGTAGTGATTGATAATTTTGTGCAATTTTGATAATTTGTCTTATACATTAAAGAAATGTGATTAAGAAATTAAAATAAATTTTTTAAATTGTTTTAAAAAATTTGGGTCCCTGGGACCATCTGTCACTTACGTTAGTTTTGTTCGTCACTCCACTCAAGGGTTAAATTTTTATTTACCTTTTGCAGATGTTTTTATATCGTCTAGAACTGTAGAGATTGCATTGAAAACAACTGCAACATCTGCAACTTATTTGAAATGATTAATCATCTCGTTTACGCTACGTTAACTAACAGAGAATTGCAAGATACAATAAATATTTGAATTGTGATAGTGATTCATTCAAAAATACTACAAACTGCTTATATTTCTCAGATCACAATTAATATCGTTGCCTAAAAAGAAAAAAGATGTTACATTTCATGTAGTTTGATTTAATGAATTCGATTATCTTTTGTTTTATTAATTGATAAACTAAAGTTCTTTAAAACTTAAGACAAGATTTTTGTGCATAGTGCAAAGGGTAACAATTATTATTTTTATAAACAATAATTATTAATCTAAAACACTCATCCAAATTGAAAAAACCTTCCGAGCAAAGATAAATGTCGCCGGCAGGACTCGAATCCGCACCCTTCTAATGTCCGGTCAGATGCTCTACCGTTGAGCTACGTCGGTTTATCGCAAACCCGCCAAGTTAATCAATATATACTAGTGTTCCATTCAATAATTACTGTTTTTTTTTTAATTATATTTTCACCTGTAAACAACCAACTTTTTTTAGTATGAGAGAGGCTTGTAACGGCTAAATCCCTCAAATAGATGGCGTCAAGACAAATTATGTCTACATTTTATTGGTGAAAATTGCTTTGACTTGTCAAATATTTATTAATTGATAAACTAAAGTTCTTAAAAACTTAAGACAAGATTTTTGTGCATAGCGCAAATGTAACAATTATATTTTATAAACTTGGCGGGTTTGCGATAAGCCGACGTAGCTCAACGGTAGAGCATCTAACCGGACATTAGAAGGGTGCGGGTTCGAGTCCTGCCGGCGACATTTATCTTTGCTCGGAAGGTTTTTTTCAATTTCGATGAGTGTTTTAGATTAATAATTATTGTTTATAAAAATAATAATTGTTATCTTTTGTTTTGTCTACAATCTAGGTAAAGTATAGGTTAGAAAAGAATGGGATTTAATGCGGAATTATTTTATTTTTATTTTTTATTATTGTGCATCACAGTGGCATGTAAACCACACTTATGTTATTGGGAAATGTTTTTGAAAAGAATTTTGAAATTAAGGTTTCTATCTTGAACCGCTATAAAAATCGAGTCTCAGTCAACATTAATGCAATAATGATAAACGAAATGAATTTTTACCATTTGTAAATGTTTTACTAGATATAAATTAAATAGTTTTAATAGATGTAAAACAAAGTAACAATATTTTCTAAGAGCTATATTCGTACTAGGAAAACTTTTGTACTGAACACGTTTTTGACGCCTTTTGCCGACGCCGACGTAGAGTAAAGTCTGTAGTTTCCGACAGAAGAGTGAATCTGTCATTATCGCGTATATTTCATATATTACTGCAGTTCTTCCGCTCCAGAAATATTTTCCCTCTTTGTCAAAGGAATGGGATACTGTTTGAAAGGATCTTGCCTGAGATGCATTGCCGTTTTGTTTATTTACTAGTAGTTTCCAGATACTCAACTTATCCAACGTTCAAAAACATATTTTCTTGAATTCATCTTTTTTTGTGGATTTTATGGTTTGACTTGTGAAAGAGCCAACAAAGGCCAAATACGCTTAAATACGTATTTTTAAATTCATCGTTTAATGTTACTACCCTAAGAAAGGACCTATGTAATAGATTGTATAAATTATATTACCATTTGGTAAAATTTTAATAGAAATTATGTATGGTTAGATTAATTGATGTGCCGATACAGAAAAGTAAAGTTCGCTAAAGTAATGTAACGGTTTGCAGAGGCGCGTGAAATGCTCGTTCCTTACCGGACCGTGAGGGCGCGGGCTTAGCCACTAATTTGACGTGATGTCTTATATTTTGAGAAGAAAATTGTTCATAATATGAATTACGTCGCAGTTTTGTTTTTTTTTTTGTTTCTGGCATTAACCGAAGTAATCATAAATTGATATGTAAATTTTGGTCTCCGACATTTATAAATTGGTATTACAATTATTTTGCTTGGCAAAACAAAATCATACTTTTGAAATAAAAGTGTAAAGCAGACTCGAATTATCACAAAACTGTGCTAGTTATATAAAATCATTCCTACTTATCCACTAAATTACATTCAAAAGAATTTCATCGGAGGTATTAAACATTATGGAAATTTCATTCGATTGTCTATGATATTTTATTAAAATATGTATAATTATAGTACCCGTAATTTAATAATGAAAGACAATTGATTTATTTCCATTACTAGATTTGCAAGCAGCCCGCCCAAAGAACAGTTCCCCCATTACAACATTTATAGAAAGTTTAAACTCGGGAGGCACATCAGCTGTGAGACACAATTTCATATTTCAAATAAAGTTGTTTGTTTTTACTGTCTTGGAGTTGAAAGGCAAATCGAAGTTTCCCGGCAACTTTCGCCATAGCAATGTGCTCAACATTCAAATTGAAAATGCTTCAAAACTTCTGGCGATTGTTACGTTTGAGAAATAAAAATAATGGCTTGTTGTACAGACGGAAGTGTTGTGTTTAAGTGATAACTTTTAATTGACGAATAAAATGTTTCTTCCGTGAATAGAACTTTTAGAAGCATTGTGTTAAGTATAACGAGCCGGGTGCTGGTTCGCGCCTTTAAAGACATTTTACGAATAATCTACGTGGAACAGATTTTATTTGTAAAAAAAGTATATAAATCATTAGGTCGTTTGCAAAAGCAGTATAATATTTAGGATTTAAGACGTAAAAAATAAGAACGCTTTGAATGTATCAACATGTTTATTATTTTTTAAAGGATTTGCCTACTGCAACCAAAACAAAAACAAAAAATGTATTTCTCTTCACATATTACTTAATTTATTTAGTAAAATTAAAACATTAAAACAAAACCAATAGATACACATCAATACTTGTACAAGATTTAACACATCTACACCTCAGCACAGGTTCTTCTAGTGAGGTGGTCACGACACATATAACACTCCATTCACAGTATCACCTGTTCAAACCTACCTTACACCCTACATTATAAAACACTATACAAAGCAACTTTATTACACTTGTTATAATTTTATATAAAATGTTACTGTATAATATATAGATATAAATAAATAAAAAAAACATTACAATTTACGTGTTATTTACTATCTCCTGCATAACTATTAGCATGTTAATCCTGCATTCATTCCTTACCTTTCCAAAAATTGACTGTTCCAATCTTTATTTTTTTTAAATACCCATCGGATACCCAAAATTCGTAATTGTTTTACGCTGGCGTATCCGATCGGCAAATGTCAAAAAAATCATTTCTCCGAATATAAATAGCTATTCTAGGAAAACCACTTATGATAGATAAATACATTTTTTTATAAATATATAAAAACATTATCTTTAATTTACGATAACATCATCAGTTATTACGAAAATAGAATCAGGTGGACCGCGAGAAAATTTACCCTCGGCTAACTATCGAAGTATTAGATCGCGGGAGCTCGGCGTTCTAAATGTAAATATTGATCGTGGGGTTAAAGGCTTTTTAGTATTTTTTTATCGCCATCCTACTAATTCCTTCTTCAGAAGGGGGAAATTTTGTTGAATCCTGAATAAATTATTTATTTAATCGTCATTAAAATATTTCCCTTCTTTTGTTAATAATAATATAAATAAATTTAATCTCAAAGGAATCCATTTAGTCAAATGTCCTTGGCCATTTTTTTTTACCTAATAATAATATTTGAATGATTTGTATAACACCGTTTTTGTCAAAATCACCTCAAGTAATTATTCATATATTTTAATGTTTTAAGAATCTACGGAACTTATTAGTAAAAGTACTTTTATAATAAATATTTAAAAAATCGAAAAACGTTTTATTTCAATTTGCTTGTACGGATCTTTTAATAATTTGTTTCACGCTTTATCGGAAAACTTCCCTTCCTTATTTAGTACAGATGCTAAAAGTTTTGCCCAGAACGAAGCTTCTGGCAAACAGTGATTATTGAGTAATATTTTCTTAGTGCGTGTTTTAAGATTTATTTTTACAATATTGTGATAGAAGCGTATTTATATGTTAATAAATTAATACAATATGAAACTGTAGAGGTATATATATAAAAAAAATGGTATGATTAAAAGGAAATGTGTTTCAAATTATTTTTATAAGTTATTGAAGTTTATAAACCTCATTGTAATATTTAATCATTGAATAAGGTAACATTAACCAATCCTAAATGAAACACGAAAGCGAAAAAAACCATAGAAAATAAAATGGTATCAGTCTCATATGGGAATCGAACCTAGAACTTTTTTATTTTCTGTATTTTTTATTTCGATAATGTTACTGTTTGAATTATTCAGATAGAAGCTGTGCGTCGTTTTTTTAGCGTTGAATTTCTCAATTAAAAAAAACTCTTTTTGGTTTCCATTATGTCGCAAATTGTTATAAATACACCTTCCTATGTATAATACTTTAAATAAGATTAATACTCTTTTAGACTGTAACAGCGTATTCTGCAGGTCAGAAAAATAACTAACGATTTATTTTTAAAACATGCAATGTTTATAAAAATTAGAATAAAAAAAATAGTGCTATTTTCTTTATTTTTTTTGATAGAAAGGAGTCACTTTGTGGTTAGACATATTTAATGAAAATAAAACAATAACATTGTTTATAACCACGAGAATTTTATTTAATTTTATTTCGACCGACCGGTTTCGCTTAACATAAGCATCTTCAGGGTACAAAAATTAAACTGATCAGTTATGTTGCTTATGTTAAGCGAAACCGGTCGGTCGTAATAAAATTAAATAAAATTCTCGTGGTTATAAAGGACTATTTTTGTTTAACAAATATTGTAATAATCATTCTTACAAAATTCGTAAAATCAATAGCTAGCTAACAAAAGAGGCTTTATATAGAAAATATATCATCTCCTTAATATGTTTAAGCAAAAAATGTGGACAGCGAGATACAAACTCCATTAATATTTGACTGAAGTTCCTTAACTAACTTCTGTGTGATCATCAAAGGCTTCCTGATTAAAATTTATTCATATCATTTCGATAAATCCCCTCATTCCGACCGAAATACCTGCAATTATAACCTCTAAGCTTCTCGAATACACGACAAACCACTTAACTCTCCCCAACTCCTCGGCATTATGTTAATTTCGTCTAACAACGCCAAATAAAAGTTCTAACAGGCTTCCACAATACCACTTAAAATAATATGTTTTGACTAAACAACAAACAATACAACAAACCACAGGGAATGTAAACAATTAATTCATTAAAAGTAAAAAAAATGCACATGTATGAGTTAGGTATAAATAAAGACCTTATATAAGGTTGGTACAATAAACATTTATACCAATCGTGGAGTTCCTACTCCTACTCCTCACAAATGATTACGATTTTCAAAAAATATTTCGATTTGACAATTGTTGTGTTCATGAGAATGTCAGGGAGAGGGGAAATGGGAAAGAGGAAGGTTAGATCGGGAGAAAGCCCCTATGTGGGAAAGCCACGTTCGGTGACAGTGTTGTGAAAATGAAGGTATGGGGAGGAGGAAGGTTGGGTTACGGGGAAAGTTATGGGAGACAGTTACAATCTGCAGGACTTACCCTGGACATGGCCTCTTAGATGGAAGTCTGCCTCGGACATTAGCATAGCTCAGATCGGCAGGGGTATCAGCTTCTCATCTTACAAGGTCGCAGATCGATCGCAGTCTTATAATTGGGTTGAGGGCGGTTCTAATTCTACGTTAAATGCGTACAGGGAAGTGTTTTCATACTCGGGGTTTATTGTACGTTCAGACAAACATTTTAGGTTAAGAACAATCGAGTAGTTAGTAAAAAGATCTTAATCTTGGAATTATTCTATTGTAATATCTCTCTTTCTGATTCGAATCTCTAACCGGGTTATGCAAATGTACCAAGGACTGAATAAACACATTAAGGGGAGATGGAAAATCAGCTTACATGGAGGTGATCTGGTCGGATGACGAGAGTTGCTGGCATTGACGCTAAGGCTGGACATCTCTGCACTGAATTTAATGGGCTATTTAATTAGTAAGTCACCCTGATGAGGCTTTGGCAGCAAATGGCACTACCAGCTGCGGGCTTCAGCCCGTCCGCATAGTACTTGGCCGTAATTTTTTTTTTTTTTTTTTTTTATATGAATACCTCACAAGAGTCCCAACTGCTCCCAACCGTCTGGAGCCAGTGAGACTATGACATTACCAATTGGGGAATGTTGTGAGGCTGAAGGTATTGGGGAGGGGAAGGAGAAAGGGAAGAGGAAGGTTGGGAATACCTGGCTATTCAGATCTGGTCACCAAACACGGCTAAAAGCCATTTCAAGCAACGTTTCAATTCCGAATGGTGGTCTCTCACCAGGGCGATACTGAGTATCTTCCACTCAGGAACGTGCGCAAATATACTATATATTATTTTTAAATGAATTAATTGTGAAACAACACAAATTAATTAAATAAAAATTACTTGCGCACGCCGGGATTTGAACCCGCGACCTTCGGATTCGTAGTCGAGAGCCTTGCCCCTCGACCATGGAGGCCGCCAGATAATAAACTAGTAACACAAAAATAGCCGTCTCTTTTCAGAGACGCAGTTATCTCTTCGAGCTCCAGGCGGAAAGTGATCGTTTCAAGGGGCCGCAAGCAACGCCGCCGAGTTGCCGAGGCGCTCGCGTCGCCTGCTCCTGTTTTGTTAATTTATCATCTGATTGGTTTAATTGGGCGCTAGAATCGCCTGATTGGTTAATTTATGGAGGGAAATGATTTGAATGCTTGCCGGGCTCATTTGCCAAGACGAGTAGCTAGAACTCATTTCAGGGCCATCCTTTCGTTACATAACACAATCTTAGAAATAATGTCGAACTCTATTTATGAAAATGAATGTTTGTTTGTCTGTTCATGATTTTATCGAAAATTGCTCTACCGGTTTCGCTGAAAATAGCAGTGTGCTCTTATTAGTGCTGGGAACTTTTGGAGAGTAGTTTTAATGAAATCCAATATGTAAAACTGTAACTATAACGTTTTTAAATTTAAATTAAATTTTAAGTATGAAAAACATTGTACCCGCCATGTTGTATTCAGGTTAGCCCATAGATATACTACTCTGGTTAGCCACAGATTACATATTTAATAAAAGAAGGTGTGTTTGGGTAGAATTTTTCTAAAGTTGAAAACACAAGTAGGTACCTACTTAACTACTTTATTATTTAGATATATTTTGAAAAATAAATTTTTGGGATAAAATAAAATTTTCTAGTGATTGTTTCTCGTTTCTTTGTTTAGAGATAGTTACTTTCGCTGTCAAATCAATTATGGCACCCAAACGACAAGCTGTCAAAAGAAAACTTCATAAATTTATTCCAAAAAAATTAAAAAAAAACCCGAGCGAGGACAGGTACATCAGCTAGTATAGTAATAAAATAAAAACACAAGATAAAAATGATTTTACTCTCCAGGCAGATATTTAATAAAAGTACGTGGTATGTATGATGCTAATTGTCTCCCTGTATGTTAGTGGCCATTTGAAAAAAGTTTTTTAAATTAATTATTTAAAAATTGTCTTAATAACATAAAAGGGAAAACAAATACAACGGATTAAAAAAAATCCATTGAAAACAGAACTTTTGATGGGCATAAATATTTTTGGTACGCGACAGTTATTTAGGACTTCGGGTGAATCTGGCGTCGCTAGAGTAATTCTGAAAGTACCCTAATTTCTAGAACAAGTATATACTGTGAGCAAATGTACGTAGAACCATTAATTTTATTTAAATTACATGCTGTAAAAATATCCATAAGTCGTGTACGGCAAATTTTGTTTCTTTTATTTTATTTTTAATTTTTTTTCAATTTGCATTTAACCATGTATCCTAGACAGATATACGCATTGTGTAGTATAATATCGACATCAACCCCATGATTATAAGATGTGATTATGTCATCCCTAACCGGATATCCACCCCGGAGAGGCTTAGGGGGTGGTAATGGGAGGGGTGGTTATCCGTTGGGTAGGTAGGCAAGCCCAGGGGGGTGAACTGAATCGCCTCCAATCCGATAATTAATTACTGTCAGTGCAGCAGAGGAATGCAGGCCCACCGTCCAATGTACATCCATTACATGTAAACACATTCACCGGTTGATTGCAATCAAACTAATTGTGTTATACGTGAGGCGGGCGGAACCCATTCTTAGCCGAGGGCGGGACGCTCTGGACACTGGACACTGAACACTGAATACTGTACACTGGACTTGGAGGAACTGATCGAAAATAGCGAATAGCTAGTTTTCGATCGCCAGTTTCCGCAGGAATAACATTGTATTTCAGGTGTGTACTAAGTACTTGTATACGGTGAGTAACTTAATGATTTAAAAATGAAATAAATATTAAATTCTTTGTTTACACCACTGTATAATATATAAATATTAACATGTTTCTGAAGCGAGGCTTCCCTCATCAGGATACACAGTATAGTAAAAAACAATGACAAGTATAGACAAACGTTAAACATAGATAAATAATAATGAAAGTATAGACAAATTACAAGCATAATCAAAAAATAACAATAAATAATTAATTAAATACATAAAATTAATTTAAAAAAAATTACTGTTATTGAAAAATATTAAATCCTAAATTTATTAACTTATTTTTAAGTATTAATATAAATATAATCAAGAAAATAACAAAATAGTTTTAATTAACAATTAACGATAAACGATTAACGATTAAAGATTTCCGATTAATAACGACTGATACATTTTTTTATAGAAAAGACTTCTAGAAATTTTAATTCTAGAATTAAGGAGCACCTAAGGTGTTTAATTTATAAGAATTTTTCTGAATTTGCCAACCATGTTTTGGAAACATATCAGTCTTTTGACATAAATAAAGGTTAAAATTTTTTACATACGAATACAACTGGTTTACAATTAGATAAATTTGAAATTTTAGAAATAAGAAAAAGTGTTTATGGTCAATTAAATAATAATAATAATCGAAAAAAAAAATAACTTATTAACTTGTGGTTCCTTTCGGATCTAAACGGTCGGCACCCAAAAATACATACTTTGCAGATTGTTAACTCAAGAAATACTGGGAATGATTTGTCTATAAATTCTATACAAATAATTAGGAAAATGTGTAAGGCTTCAAAAGACAATAATCCTCAAACTGTAAACTTTTAAATTCTATATGAAATACGTACTGGAATTTAAGGTAAAACATTTAAAATTGCTTTTACTGGTCTGCGTCTATTTTTAAACATTTTGTTATGTATAACATAGATAACAATACGAGGATGTTTGTATTGTGTAACCTTGTACATTGTCCTAACTACTCCTATAGAATTTACAGACAAACCTTGTGTGGTTTTGCTTAAGTTAGCAACCTTAAAAATGATGTTTGTGGTCATTTTTTAATGCCAGCCCTTAATAAATTAATAATCTAAATTCACTTTAACAAAACTCTTTTGGCGATTAAATCACCTAAAGAGCGCATTACGTAAGTTATGGTTGTAGAGAGCAATACAAAACTCTTTTTTTGTGACTCAATTAAAATGAGTGCTAGTAGTGCTGCCATGTTTTGTGTAGTTAATCTAGGCTAAAAAAACTAAAAACTTCCAGAGAAGAATACAGTAGAGCGTAATCCCACTCTTATGTACTGCATTCACTTATATTTAGATTAGTTGAAAAAACATTTAAATATATAAAAAATAATTTTATGTTTTTCAATTACTAACATACAGACTTGGGGTTGATTTTATAACCATCCGTTCATAACGCCTGATACGATTTTTAACTGATATTTGGTCTACCGCCCGAATTCTCCGTTTTATAAACGTTCGTCAGCAGATTACCGGTCATTTCACAGCTGTCAGTTGTTGCCTGACGATCGCCATTTGTAACCGTGCACTATTTTAATTCAAAAGACAATATATAATTTGCATTTAAGAAATAGATTACTGATCGAGCAGTGAAAATAATGACGAGCGAATGACAATTATTTGAGATAAAAAAAAGTTAGTTCGTAGTTAGGTAGTTCGTTTATAAAACTGGGCTGCGCGGCCTGTTTCATACAAAACTTAATTTCGGATTTCAGGCCAAAATATCCATCTAAACTGAATGACATATTTGTTTAAATAAAGGTTTAGTAAATATCTAGTACCATGAGAAGTATTTTATATATGTTTATTTGAAATTATGAAATATAGGCCATGTATAAATAAAATTCGTAATTTTAAGGGCAACTTATTATTAATTAAATTATTTGCGTTTTTTTACGTAATTTTTTATTAAATTATTATATTTGTTATGTAAATATGATTACATAAATAAAAATATAAAAACAATACATAAAAAAAACCTTTATTCGGGTTATATTTCAAATTATGTACGTAAATTTGTGTTCCAAGGTGAATTGTACGTCTTTAATTTAATTTGCAATCACAAACCACAATTTAAAGCGCCCTTGAGGTGATTTTCTCACGAAAACGGTGCTATAGAAATAATCGATTAGCATTTTCTATTAAAGTCCAACATAATTCCTATTTCAAATTTTTTTTAAATATTTTTTAATTATTATATATTTCATTATATTTTCAAAGTAAACGGGTTAAAACTTTATTTTTTAGATCATCATTAGCACCCAAATAATTGTTCTAGGTGTTTCTAAAATCGCGAAAAACCAATTATTTAATAGCCTATATTTCATAATTTAAAACAGAAATAAATAAATTACTTCTAATCTGAACTACATATTTACTACACTTTTGAATGTTAAAAAATATCATTAGGTTTAGGTGAGAATTTTGACCTCAAATCCAAAATAAAGTTTTGTATGAAACAGGCGCGCAGCTGTTCCTCTTAAGAGTACTGATAACACATCTTCTACTGTTTTCCAAGTCAAAATGAAAGCAGCATGGTCTTATTATAGTTTAAAAGCATTCTGTAGTACCTAAATAGTACACATATACAAGCTCAGTAAGTTTATAACCCTTTAGGTGCCACATGTATTTTTTTTAAATGCTGGAGAAGTGTCGATAATCCATGAATATATATATATATATTTTTATTTTGATTACTTTAATTTTTAGACACATGTTTTCAATAATGTGACGTAATTTTAGAACAGTGGGTAACGCGTGACAAATTTTATGGCTCGAGCTATATATCGTTCTGTGGCACTCAAGTACAATAATGTATCGGAACGATATATCGTTCGGTGGCACCTAAAGGGTTAAGTCATTATAATAATTTTGCTGACTTACTTTGAATCATTTTAACTCATTCTTATATATTGTTTTTTTTCAGTTATCTCAAGGTTTTTCTGTATTACTGACTACTGATTAACATCATTATGAATGCAGGTAAAATTAAAATAAAAATCGCATACACGACTGCATGCATGTAGTTTATTGTTTCTTTTAACTTTGACTGGTCCTGTGCAAGGCTTGGTACGAGATCTCATTTACCGACTCCCTCTGTATATTTCTAGCAGGAAATACATCTACATTGATCTGATATCTGATATCAGATAATTCATGAAAAATCTTAATTGAACACTGCCCCTCAAAGAGCAGTGTTGTTAATAATAATTTGTTATGTTGAGCATCTACGCGTAGCTGATATGGTTTCGATTATGATACGTAAATCATTGAGCGCAAATACAACCTTTTCTAAGTTACAGTTAAATTCAATTTATTGGCATTGGCAGCAAGATGTCTCAACATAAGATAGTAACTAGTAGTCGACTACCTGCTACGTACTTTTCTACAAACTAATAGTTTAGAAAATAAATGAATTAAAAATTACTTTGCATTCACCACTTTATTAATATACGAGTATACATATCAACTGTTTCCAAAGCGATGCTTTCCTCATCAGAAATATACAATTAAGGAAAGCATCCCTTTATATATTGCGCGGTTAAGCCGAGAAAATTATTCTACATCTTACACCCGTGAAAATCTCAACCAAAACATACATATATATATATCAGCTTTGGATTCTTTTCGAATCCTCACATTTATATTAGGGAACTAAACTCTGCATCTACCAGCATGCCTTACTATGTATTAGAATTAGTATCAGCACTATTTGTGGACGACTTTCCACTCTTGTTTTGAAAACTTTTATTAGCGCATTCTGAATTCAAAAATCCCTTAAAAAAATTCCTGTATTCACTCTTCCTTAACCGTTTTAGTGCTATGCTTATTTTGAAGGATGTGTACAAATTTCTACAGATATTCTGTGTTTTTAAATAAAAAAAGTATGATATTCGATACAAATGCAATAATTTGGACAAATAGCAATCAACTTTGATGATTTTTTTTTTAATTATGCCAGTAAAAAATGAAAAATTTTGAATATTGTAGTTCTAATAAAAAAAAAACTACACATTTACAACTACAAAAAATATTAAAAAATACAAAAATATATGATTATTTCACTTCAAAATTGTGTTTTCCCGTGGTCCATGTAGTCCCTTTTTACAGCCAGTGCATATGAGATTGGATCGCCTTACCTTATTTGCACACATTCATTTATGGGAACGAAGGTCTCGTCGTCCGTAGTGCCGCTGTCATTTGACACATTACGATTATCCGCAATAGAACTAACTTCCGACATTGTGAAAAATATCGATTCACTTTAGGGTATATTTATTTTAACAGGATAAACAATAAATACAGTTTTCAAGACACTCGCCAAGCGTAATGTGGCGCTGGGCCGCACTCTAACGGTTAAATATCGATATCAGCCTTTCTGTCCCTTGTTATCACAATATTGAAAAGTTTTCTTGATCTTGACAGAAAATTAGTACAGGTAACTTTTTTCAAATTAAGTGAGAGCTGTGGAACAATTTAGAATTATTTGAAAGGGCATTACTACTTTAACAAGGTCAATATGATCCTCAAAACTGCCTTGTTTCCAAACCTTGGATACTTGCTTCATTAGGTACTTTAATAATAATTAGTATTATGATCCTTTATAGGCACTGTATAAATTTGATGAGAAACACGAAAGACCGAATTAGTTTTAGATGTTTTTAATGTACTTAATAATGTCGGTATTGAAAATTTTATTTTATTTATGAATGGGCGATACTGAATTTATTCCGATTACGTTCTCCTTTCTGCTCCATTATAAGTTCTTGCCATTCCTTACGAAAGGCAATCATAAATCCAGAAGCCAATTATCTCAAGGAAAATAATTATACACCCCAGGCGAGAAAACATAACCGATGGATGCAGGAAAACGATGTAAGCGTATAGTCAAATGATTTGACATGGGCTTACATTGCTTTATAATACAGTTAAGAAAATTATTTCACATGCTATAATGCAAAAATACTGCAAACGGGTTTATTTTTCTTCGGGAAATATATTTCGATTAGTTTTAATAAAGTCTTACTCAAGGAATGGGTGATAGTGCAAACCCTATCTGCCATATTATATGCGATATATACAATTTATTTACTTCAAATTAATTGAGAAATGATTTAAATAAGAGTATAAAAATATAAAAAAAAGAATGAGTGCAATAAAATTATCTATACATTTCAAAAACAATGTAAGTTTGTTTGTCCTCGATTTTCTCGAAAATTACCTAACCGATTTCACTGAAAATAGCACAGCTTGTTTTTATTAATGACGGGAAGGTTTAGAAAGTAGTTTGAATGAAATCCAATATGTAAAACTGTTGCTATAACGTTTTAAAATTAATACGATAAACATTGAAACCGCCATGTTTTATTTAGGTTCGCCCATGGATATAACACTCTGGTTAGCCACAGATTGCATATTCAAAAGAAGAAGGTTTTTTTCGGTAGAATATTTTCAAAATGGAAAACACGAGTAGGTACCTAGTTAAGAACTTTATGATTTAGATATGTTTTGAAAAAGTAAACGTTTGGAATGAAATAAAATATTCAAATGAGTGTTTCTTTATTTGGTTATAGTTACTTTCGCTGTCAAATCAATTATGGCACCCTAATGACAAGTGAAAAATCCCGAGCAAGGCCGGACACACATCAGCTAGTAATTAAATAAAAATGAAAAATAATGGAAAGAAAATGATAGAAATAATGGTTATTAACCAGATAAAATAAATTTAATTAATTTAAGGGATCGTCTTTCGTGGTGGTAGCCGCATCATCTGCATCGATCGCTCATTGAGTAGAGAGCTGAGCCACTCGAATACAGCTACGACAATGGCGTTTTCCAGAAGACATTGTGCTAACATATTTCACATTTAGGAGCGGAACAAAAAACTGATAAATCCATATTATATTTTTATATCACTGCATTGGTTCATAAATACGTTGCTTCATAATAACCTGAACATTTTTTTTACTCGTTCTCTGCTTGTAATAAATGCGGTGAAGTACTTAATTATATATTGCTTATATTTGAAGGTGAAGGAAACTAAAAACTTTTTTATGAATAATACCTATGTGTTCGAACATAAACATGACCTACGTGGCAAAACGTGAACCTCGTTGCTTTAGACACAGAGTATGCGGGTTTAAAATTAGGTTCCTCTTCTTCTTCTTCTTCGTATAGTGGAGGAGAGTTAGTCGAGGTCATGGTGGGAGGCTGAGGTTATTCAGCCAGTAGACGGCATCGGGAGTCACTTGGTTCAGCACAGATGTGCCATAGGGAACGTATGAAGGAAATATTCTTCTACGATGTGTTCTGTTGTTTGAATATGTCCGCATTCCCAAATTTCGGAATCCTTCAGGTCTCATTTATGCATCATATACGCACAACGGCTGTGACTGCACGGGATGCGGTTTAATGAGGTCCACCTCTTCCGAGGGAGAGAGAACCCTTGAATTTAATGGTAGGGTCTACAACAAGGTACTTATTTATCACGTCCGAGGTGTGCCACAGAATTCGCCACGACTCTTCATAGAAGTGTCGTAATAGGAGCAATCTTTCGCCTTCAGTCCAAAAAGGTTTCCTGGACGTCAGGCGGTTGGCCGGAAAGTTTGTAAGATCATCTTGAAGTAGAATGATACTATTCAAGGCTTTAAAATTCTGTAAAATTTAAACATAAAATACAACTTTTTAGTTTTTTTATAAATACCCATTTCCGTTACAACAATCAGGTTATTTATTGGGTATTTATCTCATAATACAGATAAAATCGAAAGTATTTTTTTTCTTTTTCTAACAAGACATAAACTGACATAATATCTTTAGTTATTCTACCATCGTACCAGAATCCTTCTTCATCTCACGTAATTTGTAGAATATGATTGTGTAACCGTATGGAGATAATTGTGTGTGTTGCCCAAGTGTGATCCGCTAATGCTGGGTGCCGCTCTAGCTTTATTAAACCCAGAGGTGTACACAATACAGACTGTAACTTGCCACACTGTAATGAAATAATAACACTCTATTTACTGTGTGTTTACTGCTTACCATCGCAATACCTTATGCTTTTTCTGTGGGAAATGAGAGGAACCTCGCCTTCAGTGAATGTGAAATAGGACGACAACCTTCTAAATATCAAGGATTATTTATTATTGTAAACAAATATGTTATTTTTCGTACAGCACGGGCATAATATTACATTAATAAGCATGGAAACATTACTATGGTACAAAAATCATTCAAAATTATTTAAATCAAAATACTCTACGAGAGATACATGTTTTGGCTGTTTTAGGATAAATTGTATTTTATGAAACCGGGCTAAAGGGTTATATCTCAGAATCTTAATATTAGGTGATTTAATATTTTAAACCCATAAAAATACAGGAGTAAATACTGCAGCCTAGCGTCTTCTTCTAGCCAAATATAGCTACTGAAAAGATCATAATGCCATTAAAGTGGCTATTGTAACGACTATTTTAGTGACTCAACGACAAGTATGAATACTCTTTAGCCTTTTTGGTTCCTAAATTCTAAAATTTCCTTATTATTATATTTGTATCCCTACATGCACAAAGATGGTTCGGACATGTAGAGTGAATGAACAAAGAAAGGAGTGTAAGGAGAATATACCACGCGAATGTGAATAGAAGAAGAAGCCCGGGACGTCCGAGGAAGGCGTGGGTCGATCAAGTGAATCAAGTAAGTGAGTCGGGCCATGTCAGAAGTCGGAATAACAGAAGAGAATATATGATACGTTATATAAATGTGAATGAAGTAAGAAGTGTATGCCAAGATCGAGGTGTTCGACGGTTCGTCCTATCTGGCTACACATGCGGGGAAATGGCGTGATGGTTATTTAGTTAGTTAGAAGCATAAAAAAATAGATTATTCAACCTGTGAATTATTCAACGAATTTAAAGTAGCAGATTCAAATAGAATTTACGGAATAAATCATTAATTCAAATACATAAAGAAATCCTTGAACTGGAGTCATTGAGCACTAGGCCGAGAACCACAGTACAAATAATAATCCCTAAACTTAATACGACAACAGCTCAAAACCATTCCATTACACAAACTTATCCATAAAATGCTTTAACGAACTCCCCAAAGAAATACAAACTGAAATAAAATTACTTTTAGTGTTTTTTTTTTTTAATTTTTTAAGAAAAACCTTAAAATACACTTAACATCAAACCAATTTAAGATGAATATTATGTTCTTTTGAAAACATATTTACATGTATTTATATAGATAAATTTTAATTTCTAAAAATTTCCTTCTAAATTGCTTTGTAATTAGTGTACAGGCATCAGAATATGTTCAAGGAAGTACTCTCTAAATTATTTGTATATCAACTCATAATAGTACTCTCTCACTAAATACGATAATTTCTCAGTTACGGATGTATTAATTAACAAAGTAACTAAACGGATTATATAATTTTAAAATATGTCTTTTTCACTACTTATATACCTACTGTTATTATCATGTAGACAATTTTGTTAAATATAGACGTAATTTTTAATTTTTTATTGTATAATATTTATTACATACCATAGGAACTTGTTCCAGCTAAGCTACGTCTCGTAGCTTGTCAGCAGGAGTTTTCTTCAACAATATTATATAATACAACAATAAATAATAATCGTCGTACAAATGTAGCACAAAATTATAACAATATAGGTGCGTGCATATTGTGATCAATGTACGCAAGTAAAAAATATATGAAAACAGCAGACAGTTTTGTTATAGAAATAATTGATATAGAGTCCAATTACATAATATCGATTTAAATAATATTATGAAACCATCAAATATCAGCAAGTATTAAACAAATTGAGAAATAAAAAAAATAGTAGTACAGTTTTATTACAGTGATTTTGAGTGTTGTAATAAATATCTACAAAAACATATAACGACAACGATTTTAACTTATTGTGCTTGCGTATTATTCAAACAGACGTCTTATAACATCCGCGAGGTAAAAAAAACTTTCTTTTTGTTTTGTTTGATTCCTGCTAATCTTTTTTGTGCCCTAGTAGAAAAATCCGGGACTAGAAATATATAGTTTCGCATCAGTGGTACATATAATATATTACCGAGATACCGATATTTGCTGAAATGATAAAATCAAAAAAAAAAACAGCTGAATTATTTTCTAGTGAAAATGTATTGTTTCAAGTTATAATTTCAAATTAATTTTTATCAAAATTCTGCAGTTATATTATGTTGTTCGAATACGGGACGCTTCAGTTACAATACAATTATAGCGATTATTTTCAGCTGGAGAGCAGAAATACAATGGAAGAGAATAACAAACAATTACTCCGGGAACGATTTCAACGAAAGCATACCGCAAGTTCGTTCCCAAAAATTGTATTTTAAAACCTCTCACTAATTTCGGTATTCAAATAGGAGGTCCTAGAGGAAAATCATCCCTGGCAATTGACTCGAGGGATTTTGTTTACTGAGGGAGGTGGAACAACAATTGAAAGATGATGCCCGGGGTTAAAATTACCCACCCCTTCCCCGAAGCTAGGGGTTCCGCTTCTCGGCTATTAAAATATTAACTGGAGACTTGGAATTGGATGCTATAAAAATATTCATTGTAATTTTTGATCTGCTGCGTGATAAATATTTTGCTACGCTAAGAGGGCTTGTTTATTTTCTCGATGACAGTAAATTACAAGAATGATAAATCCGGATTATAATCTGAGCAATGTTTATTATACAAACTTATTAAGGATGTTATTAAAGGTAATAATATATAAAGTAGCACAAGGGGTAGTTTATCTATCCCTTAACCAAGCCGCAGGCATTGGCTGCGACTAATGTTATTATCAATTTATTTATTTTTTTATCCTACCTATTATTATTTGCTTGTTACTCTTTTTTATTTATCGTTTCCCTAAAATTGTAAAGCCGCTCATCTCAACACATGACTGTCATAGTGAGATGAGTGGCTAATGTTTTTGTTTTGTTTTTATATTTAAAAATAAATAAATATGGATTTGAAACCTTTTTTAATACACAAATTACACTGCATATGCAGAAAATTTAAAATAATCAAAAACAAAATGTGAGTATCCAATTCCCATATCCTGGTAAGAGACATAATGTAATTGAAGAAAATATTAGTATTTTTTTATGAATGCATTAAAAAAAACAGCAATAAGTATAAAAATTCAGTTTAGAATCTGAACGTTTTTTTTCTATAATGAGTACATAGGTATAAATACACAATAGATAAAAAATATTTAAAAAAAAAACTAAAAACACCCCAAATACTATACAACCAGTTTTTTAGAGTAATAATAAATTTAAAAAATATATATTTTAAATAACAAAAATAAATATTCCATTTTTATTTTGTAGCTTATTGAAGTTTATAAACCTCATTGTAATATTTAATCATTGAAGAAGATAATATTTACACATCCCAAATGAACCACGAAACCGAAAAAACAACACAAATTAATGATTTGAGGTATAGAGTGCGTAAATTGAACTGGTCTCATTAGATAAGTTGGTTAAGCGGTTACCCCGGATAGGTAGAGGTCCTGGGTTCGAGTCCCAGATGCGACTGAAATCTTTTTTATTTTCTGTTGTTTTTTCGGTTTTGTGGTTCATTTTGGGATGTGTTAATATTATCTTCTTCAATGATAAAAATAATAGCTTTACTAACAAGTGTGTGAAAAAGGTAGCAATATTGTGTATGTAAACCTTAAAAGAGAAATAAAATTAGTTTATACAGATACGTTCATAGATGTCGCTTATTTAAATGTTTTTGAATAAAAAACTTTTAGCACGTAATGTTTTTAAATATCTAAATAAATTGTTTGATGGTTTGTTGTACACATGGAATATGAAATGGAATAATTTTTATTGTTAATTTAAAGCACAAATCATTAAAGAAAATATTATTATTGTAAAACTAACACATGAATTTTTATAAGTTTCTTGACGGACTTTAAACTTATAATAACAATTCATTTTATTTCATATTCTTCCCACCAATAAGCAATTCACTTAAATATTTTTAAAAAAATCGTGAATTAAACGCGGTTTTTCTTAATTTTTAAATTAACGCCACCTGTGAGCGCGTATCTGTTTTTAGTTAAAATTAATAAAAAACTCATAAGATTTAAATCATTTCATATTTTTTTTTATCGATGTAGTTGGAAGGTTTAACCGCAAAAAAAATACGTTAATGTACGGCTCACAAGACTTCGAAAATGTATTATACAAAAAAATCTTTGCATTCGAAAGCGCCCATTAGTATTTATACAACATTACAATAAAAACTAGAGTCTTGGAAAGAAGCACAGCAATGAGCATAACGAATAATTATTACTAATATCTTCTATTGTATCCGCCCAAACCAGCAGAGATGCGTCTCGGTATCAGTATTTGCCCAGCGGAAGTTAAAGTGATTGGTTGAAGGAGGCTGTGTGAACACTGTCATGTGTACCAAGTCCCAAAGCTGGGAACCGAAAATACGGATTCTTGACTTCCCCTCTTTTTGTTCGCAATGTTTGATTTGGTTTTCTTCCGGATACAATGGAATCTCATTTGGTTTTAATTTGATGGTGCGCAGTCATTGAAAGGAATACCTGCTTCAGTACGTAATTTAATCATGTGTATTATGAGCCTTTATACGCATTGTATATATTTAATAAGAAACATAAAAGACACATATAAACCGAAATAGAAATGTTTTTAAGGTATATTTAGGGTTTTAAAATTACTGAAATCAGATCTAATTTGTTGTAAATGGGCCGTTGTTACAGTGCTTATGTAATGTTAAAATCTTTGCAAACGAATTGCAGTACGTAGGTTTCAAATAAAATGTCGAATTTACCATTAATTGTGTTTGAAGAGCGGATCGCTCTCCCAAGGGCAAATTCGAGTACGGATTATTTGTGCAATTTGCTTAGAAATGCGAACTATTATGATGAGTTCCTGGAGCAAGAGATTCTGGCACAAAATAGTTTATTTGTAAAACGATCTCGTTGTCTGTTGTCTGGCTGTGAATTAGTCACAATAAATATTTTAATAGAGCAAAACATCACCGTGCTTCCAATGAAAGGTAATTAGGAAATCGAAGACGAGGATGTCTCAATTACGATAGTCTTCGTTTTCTATTTTCCCGCACTAGTAGGGGGACGCCGCTCTCGACGCGGTGTTACGACCTCGAGCATGGACATATGAAGAGCTCTTAAATTTACGATCTGTTCTGATGTCCGAGCCCAGGTTCACTGCCCCACAAACCTATTTTTTTATTATTTTCCCATGTTTAAACTTAAATTACAAGAGTTCGGCCGTAGATATCTCCAAATAAATAAGGCAGATGAAACGGTCGGGCTCTCTTTAGTATAATAAGTAATTAAAAAATCATATAAGTTTTGAGTTACTACAGATATCAGAAAATTCCAGAACATTATCGGGGTAGAAACCCACTAACAAATCTTGTCAAATAACAAAAATGCTGGAAGAGAGTAGTTATGGTCGGGCGATAGAGCGTGATCAGAAGCAATTTATGAATATTTGTGTCATCGGGTACGATCTATGTAGTCGATATACACGATACAATCAATTCGCATGAAAGAGAATAGCGCCCGAGACCTCCACTCCAGCTCTGGCGGAGTATCAGGTTCAAAATAAATACGGGTGTAAGGCCCTTACCGACCATTCTCGTTTCTTGTACGCCACCAGCTCCTCTTCTCGACTCTACGCTCTGCCCGACCGCTTTCTGCCTGATTTATCATGCACCTTGCTTTACTCCGTTACACCTCGAACCATCATCTCTTCCCCCCTTGCATATCCAACGTAGCAGTATACTCACAAGCCCAATAGTGTTTCAGCCTAGATAATCATGCTAATAGTGATAAATAATCAGACTTTGGAATCCCCCAAGGTACGATGCTTGGACCGATCCTTTTTACCATAGGTGACGGCATTTTGAAAATATCTTTAAATTATTAAAACTTATTTACGCCGTTTCTCTTTGCAATATCATATTGAAAAGAAAACGCATTAAAGGACTATATATTATAATGCGTCGAAATCTTTTTTTGTAATTTAAAAAAAAAATGCACTTTACTACTGATAAAAAAATGATATATTTTATTAAATTAATATGTAATTATTTTCTGGCATCATTATTACTAAAATAACTCTTAAATACTTAGTTTGCATCACTGCTTAGTACATAAATATCAATATGTTTCGGTAGGGAAGTTTCTCTCATCAAAACTCTTCAAATCAAAGGTCCTCGAGAACACATCATGCGCAAACGGTAGACAGAAAATATTTTTAAAATATTTCACTTAGTTCTCCGCCCGGCGCGGCATTGCGGAAAATAGAATTAATGGAAAATACACGAAACGGTGAGCTCTTTCTAAAGGTTAATAACACGTACATAAGTAACAGGACGACATTCTCTGCAAATACCTGCTCAATTATATTAATTTATTAATAAATTTCATCTGAAACAGTCGTCGGCAACCGCGGCACGCGGGCTGTTTTCAGCAATTTTTTCTTTTTCTTAATTCCAATAACCAACCTAATTCGTAATTTTTATGAATATACCTATATATTGCGCATAAGTATGCATGTTTTCAATTGTCTAGTTACTTTTTTTCCTCGTTTGTTTGGATTTAATTATATACCCATTGAAAATATTCGTAGGGAAAAATGCATTTTCTTAATTTATTTATTTATTTTTAAGAAACAAACAGATTTAAAAACAAACATATATACAAAGGAAGTATAACAAAAGGTAAGCCAACAAAGTTTCTTGTGCTAATAGTGGTTAAATACAGATTTTATATTTGTGAAGCTAACAAAATAAAGAAAAAACAAATTAGGAAGGAAGGGGGGAGAGGAAGAGGAAGATAGGATCGGGACAGGAGATGCTCCCGATATTTATTCTCGTGCATCAATTTTTGGTCATACGTATTAGTTCGGTTTGATATTTTGAAAGGGTATTGTGAAAAATGTTGATATTGTGAAATATGAGGAATTGGAGAATTTATCCTAAGATTCGTATATAATATGGTATTTAATATAATGTACGTTAAATATCTAACTACAACAATCATACTTCCTACGTCATTTAAAACATACGACAAACAGTTTACAAAAGAAGAAATTTTTGAAATTTCTGTGTTAATCGATTGGTAAACGAATTAAAATTTTGCTTTCTTCATCAGGAATATATAGAATACTAAAAAATAGGAATGTCAAGTTATAATTATAAGTCAATAATACAAATGTTAAACATAGAACACAATAATGAAAGATTAGACAAATTATAAACATATTTCCCCACCTTCCTCTTACCTTCAGCCTCACAACATTCCCCAATTGAGGATGCCATAGTCTCACTGACTCCAGACGGTTGGGAGCAGTTGGGACTCTAGTGCGGTATTCATATAAAAAAAAATAAAAAATAACAAAAATTGATTGAACTAGGTAAGTAATTAATATTGAGTAATAAATTTACATTAGAGATTAAAAAAAAATTGTTTTATTAATATTAATAATCGAAATCATGTAGATATGTATATATTAATAAAGTGGTGAATACAAAAGAATTTATAATTTATTTATTAATAATGGGGCCACAAAGTGAATACCAATCTTTTCAATAAATTATTATCGATTAGTAATTAGTATATGTGGAAAAAAGGTGTAAAGGAACAAGTATTTATTGAGTGAAAAATATTTCCAGATTTTTATTTTATCATTTCAATGTATTTATTTTGGCCCATTGCATTTTTAGAAACTTTTTCTTGTCCGCGTTTGTTGATCATTCCTGGTTGGAAAAAGTAAGGCCTGTTTATACGGCCCAATATTCGTTAAGCTTTCTTCGTTTTCATATAAATTTATTCGTGTAAATAGGGGGCTGAATTTAAGCCACACGTTTTTGCTTTTCTTTGATAGGCGCAATATTTACCTTTTTTTCTTTGGCCGAAATATTAAGGGAAAGCTACCTCGTCGTAACAGCCGTCTTAGTTCCTTTTGTTTTCGGTGTTCATAAAAACATTCAAGTCGTTGCCTCGCCTTGTGTACTTACCGACGTTTGTATCGTCAAAGCATTTTAACTGAATCACTTTTAAATATGCTCTTTACTACCACACTTCTTTGTTTCTTATTTACAACGAAGCACGCAAAGTTTATGTTTTTGGAGCTTAATTTGAAAACACAAAAACGTTTTCATTTATTGAATGTACAAAGTGCCTTACGTTAATGCTATGAAAACGGTACAGTTCAACGTATGGTTTTAAATTAATCCTCAACAATTTTTCTCCATTCAAATATCTTTATTTTTATAAGGACCTTTAAAGTTTCATTTTTAAGACATACGAGTACAACGAAATTGCACTCCCACGAGTTTTCAATTTAACACATTGTGCGACTTTTTAAAACATGTTTCTTTACAGTAACTCCACACAGAAAGCTCTGAGGGAAATAATTTCCCTCAAGGCCTATATCGTCTTTGGGGATGCTGTGTGGAAGGTCTTTTAGAGTTTAGGAAGGAGTGAACTCGGGTCTTGAAGAGACCCATATTGTAAGAGGGAGGACAATGCCTCATGTGACAAATGTCAACAGTGTGGAAATGTTGGGCACGCGTTTGGCGTATTTACCGACTATGCACCAGTGCCGAGGGGATCAATGTCACTATTTCCTCAAACCATTTTCCATTAAAATAATAATTAAATTAAATTATGGACTGTTAATTATTGGTACATGATAATAGGTTTTCCAAAATTTTCAAGGCATGGTTATGAAAAAAATAAAATCAAAGAAATTTATATAAATAACAGGAAAATAACATAAATAAATATACAGGCTCGAAACATACAGATACAGTAGATATACCTAACAACGTTTTTATGCTTTGGCTATATGGTGGGAAGGGTTTTCTGCTGGAGGGACCGATTAAATAATGTCGTAGAAAACATAAAACCTGTGAGAATCTATGACCCCCATGTCACATTGAACAGTTATTAGCCGAGTGTATAAATGCCTCTGGTTCCCACCCAAGCGTCCGGGCTTCAGTCCTCTACTAAGTCCTCCACCATTGAGCGAACAGCATTTTCCGCTTAAAATGGTGGTACTAGAGGAATTCAAATAGTGTCAGGTTATTGGTAAACCGGTAATGTTTGTTTTTTTTTTCAAAAATATAATATATCGCAGGGTGTTAAAGGACGTACCTGACAATTTTTTTCCAGAGATTTGAGTTCATTTGGAGTAAAAATCTAAATCGCATTTTGATCTTCGGTGACACTTCGCAATACTAACTGATTTTTTTATGTTTTAGGTGAAAAAAAATATCCAATTTATTTTAATAACTTTTTGAAGCTTATAAACTTCGTTGTAATATTTAATAATTGAAGAAGATAATATTAAAAAATCCTAAATTAAAAGCTAATCCGAAAGAAACCACAGAAAACAAAAATGGTCGCATGTGGGAATCGAACCCAGGACCTCTGTCTTACCGGGACAACCGCTCTACCAACAGAGCTAATGAGACCATTTTACTTTACGCCATCTTCATCGATATCATGGCCGCAACTTCAAGACTTGTCAATATTGACTGCTATCTTTATGATTTGAAAGTTCTACCCGAATATAATTGTAATCCAGATAGTGTCTCGGATATACCTATCCGACTTTTATTTATATGGGACATATATTGACTTTTCTACAAGTCTAGAAAAAATATTAAATTTAATTTAATAACTTATAGAAGTATATAAACCTCATTGTAATGTTATATCATTGAAGTCGATAATATTAACAAATCCTAAACGAAACACAAAACCGAAAAAAAAACATTCATTTGGGATTTGTTAATATTATCTTCTTCAATGAAAAAACATATATAAAAAAAATCAAAGGAGAACAAAATATCACATACCTTTTTGACTCCAAATAAGCTCAGAAATCGACGGTTAAAATAAGTGAGGAAGTAATGGAAGACACCTGTATACTCAACATTATACCCAGTTCCATAGGACAAACTATAAGTTCCTAAAAATATATTTTAAGGCATACGCTTTTACAATAAACGCATTTTTTTGTGTATTTATAAGCGAAAATAATATTTTCTTCAATTCAGACAAAAATGTGAAATTATTTTATTATCGATAAAAACACCAATATGTTTACACTCTTACAAGGACTCAATCGAATCAAACTACGGGTTTCGATATCCTATATAAAAAAATTTGTACGTTTCATTATGTGAAAATACAGTGGTAGTTAAGTACATTATCTCTTAACCTTCGTCAATAATCTTAAATACAGCCTTCTCAATTTTGGCGGAAACTGAACCAAACTTGTTCAACATTATTTGTTTACTTTATAATAATTATTCAACTACTAAAAAGCTCATATATTCGTACATCAAAACAAACGGGTATATTCAATTATACTTTGTATTAGAAATAACAACACGGCAACGTGGAAATTCAGATTAACACGCCTTTTAATTAACTTTGCGAGGAGAGGAAGCTAAGAGGCAGTTTAGGTACAATCATTGTTAATACCGCGACTTGTACCAATCGTCCTCGGAGGTTTTATTGCTTGCCACCGAACAAAAAGACCAGATTCAATACCGTTGATAATTTTTAGGAATGGAGAAGAAAAAATCTTTTCTGCAAAGTGCCAGTTAGGGGTAAATGGGATTTATAAGGATACAAGTAAAATTAATGAAAGGTTATCGTCATTAAGTGAAGGAAGGGTCTTTATGCATTTTAATTTTGGCCCTTATATTTTATTACTCGTTGAAATTGAGGTCACTCCTAATTGAACATCATTAGTAAAGGGATAATGTTTTAAATTATGTAAGTTTTAATCACCTATTAGGTATGATTATTAAACCAGAGAGAGTATTAAAAGGGTTAAATTTATTATCATTAATTCGACCGTATGTACACCGCAGCCCCGTTTCCGCAAGGGTAAGCAGTTGCTTTCTTAATACCTACATGAACGACTACATTCAAATGTTATTGTAAGATATGTCTCATTCACCAAAGATTTCAAGAGACAAATTCATAAAGAGTAAATTAAAAAACAACATTTTTTAATGATTAAATAAAAGACACTTTTTTAAACACGATTCCACTTTTTATTTATGACCGTGACAGGATTCAGCCTATGAGGGATATTTTCAGAATGGTACATTTAATTCTTAAACTATGGATTATATAAAATTTTGGGTATCAGGGGTAACAAACCATGATTTTACTTAGATAATATTTTTCAGTATTGTTATAGCATGATATAACAATACTGAACGGAGCCGAGCTGTTGAGCACGGAACCAGTTGTAGAAGCGACCCGTTCTCATGTGACAATGTCAACCATGTTCAAATGTTGGGCGCGCGTTTGGCGAGTTTCCCGACTATGCACCGGTGTTGAAGGGATCAATGACGCTAGTTCCTCAGAGCGTCTTCCATTAAAATACCTGCAGAACAAGGACATATAATAATATAAGAAAATATATATAATTATTTATCCAAAAATGTCAAAGTTTGTTAGTTCTCATTAGTCTTTACGTTCGAAATTTAAGTGCATAGGACAATGGTCGGTTTTAAATGGAAATGATTCAAAATGGATTTAAATAAAACTTGGTAAATTTGAATGTGTGGAGGTTTGCTAACTGGTTTTTCGGCTCTCAAGTAAGCTAATATTTTTATTATTTTTGCTTTTTTTTAGGAGTGGCATGAGCTCTTTTGATGAATTGTTGATACCAATAAAAATTGTAATAATAATAATTGTATTATATATTATACCAAACTATATGTACAATGCATTTGACGTATGAACGTGATGCCGCGTTAAAATGAACATGTTGTTAATTTTATATACAGAATATCTGAATTTGATAATCATGGTTTGGGCGTGTAAAGTGAATGAACGAAGCAAGGCGTGTGAGAAAAATATATGACGCGAATGTGAATAGAAGAAGAAGCCAGAGACGCCCGAAGAAGACATGGCACGATCAAGTGAATCAAATACTCGCGTCGGGCAATGTGAGAAGTCGGAATAATAGAGGAGAATGTATTAGACGATGTATGAATATGAATGAAGCAAGAAGTGTACGCCAAGATCGAGTTGTTTGACGGTCCGTCCTTTCTGCCTACCCCTGTAGGAAACGGCGTGATGGTTAGATAGTTAGTTAGTCAGTAGTTTTAATAATATTCTTATGGTTCGTTTTTCTTGGGATAGGTTCAGCTTTAATCCTTAATGCACTTACTGCACGTCCCTGCTATAAGCATGATTTGTTTATTAGCCCAAGTAAGAAAATTTACTCCAAAAGCAGTAAATTGAAATAAAAGACACAATCTTAACAGAGGGGGCCATTTCAATCTACTGCCAAAATGATTTCTTACCCCGACGACTAAATAGCGATATTTTACCTTTACAGAATTCAATAGTTATTCCGTAATCCACCCCAGACGTGGGTCTTCCTATGGATTCGATGTCAGAAACCACACAAGGGACGGAAGACATTAATTTTCCAAATTACCTCCAGGTACCGCCCTGTCGTTTCGATAACAAACAATTATCTGGGTAAATAAATGTATCTGCGTAATGGAATGAAACTAAATCAATCTTAAAACCTTCCTTTGAAATATTTCGCAATTTATTTTGGATAAAGTATTTGTGTGCTCACATTAAAAAAAAACGTAAGGGATCTGTTTTAGAATATTTTTCTTTACTAGTAGGATGTCATAGTGAAATGTTTTTTTCGTTATGGAAATTTAATAATTAGTATATTTCTTCCGATATATCATATTTCATTATTTTAGTAATAATCTGCTGATTTGAAGGAATAAATAATTTAACATTTTCAGTTTCAGTTTCAGTGTCGATAAATCGACGTTTATTGAAAGAACGTTATACAGTTTCATACAATACGGCATGATTAAATATACGTACAAAATATGTTATATAATTCTATTATTGTATGGTTTATAGTACATACCTCACTAGGTGAGACCTGTTCTGAGGTAGGTAATAGTATTTAACATTTTCACTTAAAAATGATTACCCTTCACATCTGCTCAAACGTTGTACAGCATTTTGTTATGATGGGGGGAGACAAACAAAGCTTACAGTTCTAACCTTTTATTTTAGAATTGAATTTCATTCAGTTCAATTGTAGGAAATATCCCTTTTTAAATATGTATTTGATTGTAATGTAGATATGACCACAAAGTTTTAAATCTAAATATTTAACATTAAAACACTGGGCCTAAAATATCTCGGAGTAGTTGAAAATTGATGAAATTGATGAAAATCTTAAATGGGATCTACACATTAAAGATATTACGGAAAAGCTTGCAAGTCTTGTACATTTTTTCAAAAATCTAAGAAATGTGGTAAACAAAATGAAATGAAAATAGTCTACAATGCATCATGTAAATCTGTGCACCCCACTGTAGAATTTGGCAGCCACCTCTGGTCGGGAGTACCAAAATATCTGAAAAAAACCCTCGACTCTGTGGAGAAACGTGCGGTTCGTTTGATAGATTCGCCTACAAATGGACCGCAATCTTTGGAGCACAGACGTCAGGTGGGAATGCTGTCCTTGTTCTACCGATATTTTAATGGAAGATGTTCTAAGGAACTAGCGGCATTGATCCCTTCGGCTCCAGTGCATAGTTGGGAAACACGCCAAACGCGTCCTAAACATTTGCACACGGTTGACAGCTGTCATATGAGAATGGGTCGCTTCTACGACCCATTCTTGTGTTCAACAGCTCGGCTGTGGAATGATCTGCCAGCCTCTATGTTTCCTCCATCTTACAACATGGGTCTCTTCAAGACCCAAGTTCACTCCTTCCTATCCTCTAAAAGACCCTCCACACAGCATCCCCAAATATGATATAAGTCTTGAGGGAATTATTTTTCTCAGGGTCTCCTTTGTAAAGTTACGGTAAAAAATATCTAGAAATGAATGTGGAATTATAACATAGTTATCTGCGATATCTAAGCACATACAGAAATTAAATACAATTCAAAACAGAAAAATAAAAAAAACCATACTTAAATCACTCATGAGAACCAATTCAAAAAAAATATTCAAAAGTTTTAACGTACCAAATGTACTACAAATATAAGCCAAAAATGAACTGCTAAAATTTTTCAATAAAACTAAACCCTCACTAAACCACATATTCGTGACAATAGATCTAACAAAACTGACATTAAAAACATTCTTTGTTATAAAACCACTTTCGGAAAAGAAACTTCACAACAACCTTCCCCCAGATGTAAAACAAATAGAAAAGTTTAATGAGTACAAGTCAAGAATAAAAGTTTGGCTGAAAGAGGTCAATGAAACCACATTAAAAACGACATAGAAGACGCACCTAATTACATAACACGTAATTAAATAACTCAGCACAAGACCCCTACTGAGGGGGACTAAAAAAACACAAAAACATCAAATGGTTTACTAAATACTAAAACAAATATATATATATACCATTTTGGATCTTCAACTTTATTCTGTAAACATACTTTTTGTAATCGCGTTCACATAATTTGATTTTTTTTTAATGAAATCAGTTTTGGAAACGGAGCACTATTTGCTCAATTTTATTTAAGTACGTTTTGGACGTTAGTCCACAACTCTTTACTCCATAGCCAATAATTGATTTAGGAGTGCTAAAATCAAATACGTATTTCGATTTAGGCGTCTAACGAAAATAATGTAGAGTAGGGCGGGGCTAGTTAAACATGATATTGCAAATTTAAGCCTATACTCAAAACTCTTACTAATATTTTTGTTTTTTCAACGTATTAATATAGTTTCATTACCTGGCTTTATAATGATATCAATAAAATAACATAATACATTGATTTTACTCAAAACATTAAAATTATCACTTAGAGGGGGCATTGGTTCAGCTTGTCTCATATACGGGGCTAGTTGAATCAGCCCAAAGGGCTTGTTGAACAATATGGTATCAAATATGTATTATCCAGGGAGGAAGAACCACGATCCGTCTTTCTTTTTGTATCTAGAAAGTTTAAAAAATTGGTAATATTAATATGGTAAACAATTCGATGAGGACAAATCGAACCGACTTCCGATTTTGTCAATCAAAAATAATTTAATAAATTAATTAAAAACTGCTATATAATTAACACTTTATTAATATATACAACTCAAAGTATTTTAAAAGCGAAACTTTTCTCATCAGGAATATACAAAATACTAAAAAATATTAATGTCAAGTATAGACAAATCATAAACATCTAACACAATAATGTAAGAATAGACAAATTATCAACTAAAATTGATCAAAGTACGTAAGTAATCAATCAAAACTTATTATAAAATACAGAATAACAAATTTATGTTAGAAATTAAAAAGATCTAATATTTATTATTAATTTTATTATGAAAATAAATTCAAGAGGGAGCTATTTAAAAAAAATATGTATTTCATTATTAATTATATTTAATTGACTATTAATATTTTTCTAATTCCTAAAATTTCATATTTGTCTAATTGTAAGTCGATTGTATTTGTACGTAAAATTTTTAAACCTTTATTTATATCAAAAGAATGATTATTTTCAAAACATTTTTTTTTTTTTTTACATGAATACCGCACAAGAGTCCCAACTGCTCCCAACCGTCTGGAGCCAGTGAGACTATGGCATTCCCAATTGGGGAATGTTGTGAGGCTGAAGGTATTGGGGAGGGGAAGGAGAAGGGGGAGAGGAAGGTTGGGAATACCTGGCTATTCAGATCTGGTCACCAAACGCGGCTAAAAGCCATTTCAAGCAACGTTTCAATTCTGAATGGTGGTCTTTCACCAGGGCGATACTGAGAGTATCTTCCACTCTGGAACGTGCGCAAATATACTATATATTATTTTTAAATTAATTAATTGTGAAACAACACAAATTAATTAAATAAAATTTACTTGCGCACGCCGGGATTTGAACCCGCGACCTTCGGATTCGTAGTCGTGAGCCTTACCCCTCGACCATGGAGGCCGTCAAATTATTTGCAAATTCGGATTAATTATTATTATTTAAACACCTTAGGTGTTCCTTAACTCTAATATTAAAATTTATTGAAGTTTTTCGTATGTAAAAAAGTGCCTTGCTTATGCACTCTACTTATATGCAAGATAGATGAACGTTATGTCTTTAATTATTAGGCTATGTATATTTAGGTTTCCCGAATAATAATATACCCACCTGAGTACGAAATTCCCATTACCGCTAATCTTCTGAAACCGTTCAATTACCCGCCAGTGTATTTATCGTTAATTTAGTCCCTGCAGATATTCCAATAACGGTTTTGATGTGCCTATTCAATTAATATCCGGCGTAATGTAAAGGGGAACACGTCAGATCAGCTTCCGTCATACATAATGTGATGCCGAACTGCTGCGGGGGAGTGGCCATGGGAGTGAGAGGGGATGACTAAACGATTTTCTAGGTTATCTACACATATTTTTAATACTGTAGTTTAAATGACGAGTCATGAAAATCAAAAGTTTGTCTTTCCATGAATTTGTATTTAGAAACAGGAAACGAATAAAGTATTGTTCAATTCGGGAAAACACGAATACTAACACATTATTGAGTAGGTACTTTTACAAAAAGGGTAGTTAGTATTGGCAGTTTCACTGTCAAGCGAAAAAATATCTAGGAAAGCTTGTTCTGAGGAGCTAGTGTCATTGATCCCTTCGGCACCGATGCACAGTCTGGAAACAAGCCAAACGCGCTCAACATTTACACACGGTTGACATTTGTCACATGATAACCTGTTCTCAATGTGTTCAACGGCTCGGCTATGGAATGATCTGCCGCCTGTGTGTTTCCTCCCTCCTACAACATGAATCTCTTCAAGACACACGTTTATTCCTATCCTATAAAAGACCCTCCACACAGTATCTCCAAAGATGATAAAGGTATTTAGGGAAATTATTTCCCTCAGGGCATAAACTGTTAAACTGTGTTGAAGAATGATGAAAAATGTTAGCTTTTTTGGCCAGGAGCCATTCCTTTTGTATTATTAAAACGTGCAGTACTTCGTCATATTCCTATTTCCCACCCCTTTCAAACTTATAACAGGTTCCAAATCGGTGAATTCATGACCTGATGCATCCAGCCAGTTAAGACTCTTTACTTATCGATCAAAAAAAATGTTCAACCATACCGTTAAATACCATGTCAACCAAGTGGATATTTTTCACTTCAGAACATTTCAGAATGTCGACAGTTTAATAATAATTTTGCTACGCATTCCTACGTACCAACGTTAAACGTCGCCATAATACCCAACGTCTCACTGTAATCGTGTATTTGAGCTGATGGTTATTAGAGTTAGCCGTGACGGAACCCCTGAGAAGCGGTTCCCGTCCGATTCCTTGCATTGGTATCATGATTAATGGCACGAGTACCCCCAGAACTACCCTCTCTCGCCCCCGAGGGTTTTACACGTCGCAGCCTAACGCAGGGTGCGTGGAACTACAACACGTCAAATCTTGATATTCAAATTGGGGCCCGAAGTTGAATTAGGTTTGGAGGTAAATTATTATGTCGGACCTTTCAACCTGTGGATTTTGGAGTACAAATGAAGCAAATGTTTTAACATTTTCGTGAAAAGCAGTTTCAATATGACTAATAAGTCAAAATGATTAGATATAACGTTTTTATCTCCAACATTAATGGAAATTAAATAGCAGGATCAAGTGAATACGACCCGACATTAGAAAAATATATATCATACGATGCATGAAAGAGAATAAATCAAGGAATATGTCCCAAGATAGAGATGTGTGGTGGTCTATCCTCTCTGCCTACCCCTAATTAGTCACTACCGAGGTGTGCCTGAGTTTTAACACTCCTTGTTCAAAATAAGCATTATAAGCATACGGAGTACACAATATGGCATCTTGTATATTTGTTCGTCAAATGGTCAAAATTTCATTGATGATTGTACTTCAATGGAGAAAATGACGACATTCTGACAAATAAAATCTGTTGTGTATTTCAATACATCAGATATGTTTGAGAGTTATTGCTGCTTCATATACACATAAAGTAAAATACTTATAAGTGGCATTATATATATAGTTTATCAGTGATGCACAACCAATTTTTCGTGTGACACGTTAACCATTTTATGTGGCCTATCTGAGCTAAATAAAATAAATACAAAAACAGCATTAATAGTTTGATCTTTTGCGTTGAATTTTAAAAGCTTGCCCCCTTTTTTATGCGCGTTGTGATTAGTGTTTTAATTGGGTTTTATTTTAAAGGGGTACGCGACATGTCAAATTTCATTCGAAAATACTGATTAATTTTTTTTTATTTAATTTTAAAGATTTTGCATAAAGTAATTACGAATTATTATTATTATTTTGGTAGGTATCTAGTTATTTCTTTCGTTTATAATTAATATCTACCTACTAGCTGACGGCCTCCATGGTCGAGGGGTAAGGCTCTCGATTGCGAACCCGAAGGTCGCGGGTTCAAATCCCAGCGTGCGCAATTAAATTTTATTTAAATAATTTGTGCTGTTTCACAATTAATTCATTTAAAAATAATATATAGTATATTTGCGAACATTCCAGATTTGAAGATACTCTCAGTATCGCCTTGGTGAAAGATCAACATTCAGAATTGAAACGTTGATTGAAATTGCTTTTAGCCGTGTTTGGTAACCAGATCTGAATAGCCAGGTTCACCAATGGCCCACCTTCCTCTTCTTCTTCTCCTTCTCCTCCCCAAAACCTTCAGCCTCACAACATTCCCCAATTGGGGATGCCATAGTCTCACTGGCTCCAGACGGTTCGGAGCAGTTGGGACTCTTGTGCGCTATTCATATAATTTTTTTAAAAAATGGCTTCGGACAGTTGGGACGTTTTTACTAAATACATGAATTTTTTTTTATTATTTCCGCCTATGGCGTCACCGGTGCGAACATATTGAAAATTTAAAAATTGGCCCTCCGGCTAAAAAGGTTATGTATCACTGCCTTAGATAAATATACTGACAAAATACGTGGGTTCAGAATGAAAACGTATTTTTTTTCTTCTTTTAATTCATGAATATTCCTTACCATACACGTAAAACTAATTAAAAACTTGAATCAAAACCACAACTCAAGTACGTACGCCCTTACGCTACGAAGCACTGGTATTTTTTTTTACAAAAGGATTTCAATTTGTTTTGTGTGCTAAAACATATTTTACATAACATGTTTTTGTTTTTGATCTGGTTAGTCTATATTTAGAAGCGTACAATTTATCATGGAAAGAAACCCCAACATCCTCCTTCCTCTCATAATGAGAAAGGGAGATATTATATTGTGTATGTTTATAAATAATCGATTACCTCCTGAAGCTTCGTACCTGTACCATGTTAATTAAGCTATCAACGCCCACATTTGGTTTAATTAATGCGCACGAATAAGGGATGAACATTAATAGTACAGGCATTATGTAATTATAATATCTTAACCGAAAGTGTCATCAGCTGACGACCTCTGTGGCACAGCGATTGGAATTATATCATTTTTAATTATCTATAAAATAACAAACAAATAATATTGAAGAAAACTAGTATTTTGGACTTGTTTTGCTATATAATAAATTTATCAGTTGGCAAGTCTCACTAAAAATTCTTGAACTCTAATTCTACATTCTCTTAGATAATTTGCATTTTTTTTAAATATTATCTACGTAAGTTTCTTCACCCTTAGTATAAAACAGGAATTCATCTGTTCAATATGGAAAGAAAAAAAAACAGAAAAACCATGTTTACCTATGTACTCGTGTACCCAACTTACTAGTGCCTATAAGAATCGAAAATGATGTATTTTTTTAATGTTTCAGATAATTAAATGGTTTTGAGTGCTTACAAATTTAATAATTAAAATGCTTTTTCAGTGTTTCATAATATTTATTTCTCGTTGAAGAAGATAAAATTAATGAAATACGAAACAACAGAAAACAAAAGGAATCAGTCGCATCTGGTTTCGATTCTCAGATGCGTCTGATACCTGTTTTTTTAATAGTACAGATATATCTTAAAAGGTAATTACAAAAAGTATTAATTTCTTTGACAAACTATCCAATTCTAATATTTCTTGAGGATACTTTTTTTTTTAATTTACATACATTATTTACAATTAATAGTTTTGTAAAATTAACTGAAGAAATAAAAAATTGTTATTACTGTTGGAGTTATCTAATAATTGTTTGATGTGTGATTTGAAAGAAATTTAATTTTTTTCCTGTTTTGATTACGTATGGGAGGGAATTAAAAAAATTTATACCTTGATAGGCGTAATGGAGTTGAGAAGCACTTGTTTTATATTTAGGGATTTCGAAGTTGCAACGTGATCTTGGTCGATTACTTATTTTTGTAGGGATTATTGAATTGAAATGGTCTTTGTGAATTTGTAACAATATATTCTCTCTGAAGATTTTATTTAAACATAGAACTCTAAAAGAGTTAAACAGCTGCGTAGTTGGAAATATCGAAAGTTTTCGTAGGATGACTTTCAAAATCAATCTCTGTATCTTTTCAACGGGTGAGAGGTTACTTTTAAAGATTCCAACTCAACCGATTATACCATATTGTAAAATGGATTTCAAAAGGGAAAAATAGATTGTTTGTTATAATATTGGATGATATGAAGTTTCTCTACCTAATAAATATGTTAATAAGATTTTCTGGTCTGGTTAGCGTATTGTGTACTTATTATTTCCATTTTAGTTGACTGTCTACTAAAAAACCAAGATACCTTATGTTCTTTTTGCCTGTGATGAGTAAACATTTGGCATCATCGCATTCGTTCTTATGTGCACACTGTGATGAATAGATTTGAATACGAATATTCTTTTCTACTTTTTTTTCTTTTAAAGAGAAAGGGATGAAGTATGTTCTGTCAGTATTTAATGACGCCCAATTTTGGTCGAACCAAGTTTTTTTTTTTTTTAATTTAAATGGAGTTCTAAGAATTAAACACAAAACATTTGATATGTTTGAAGTATGTTTATATTTGTACCTTTTTATTTTCTGTATTTTTTTCTGTTTAGTATTTCATTACTTATTATTAAATACTTATATACTTTAAGTATACTTTAATCATTTTTTGTTCAAGTTTATAATTTTTCCATTCATCCATTTTTATCATTTGTCTATACGTAACATTATCATATTTTTAGTAGTCTATATGTCCTGATAAGGAAAGCTTCGCATTCGAAACACGTTGATATGTATACCATATATTAAAAAAGTGGTGTTTACAGAGTAATTTTTAATAATGACGCCAGAAAGTGAATACAAATCTTTTGAAGAAATTGTATTTAAGGCACCACTTAAAAAATAATACGAAATTCTACAAATTAATTTCAAAAGACGAAAAATACATTTTTACTTATTTTAAAATGTGTTACTCCGAAATTGAGCAACGAGGAAAAACATACCCAATTTGTCTGACGTTAAATTCAAAACCACAGATTCCAATTAACTGTATTTGGAATATAAAGTATAATTATTAGTCTATTACGGAAACGTGGCTTTTAAAGTGTGGGGCGAAGAAAATGTTTCAATTTATGGCGGGCGATGGTCGCAACGCAGGGGATTGCTAAGGATTCGAAAACTGAATGGATGACATAAATTATGTAACGCTTTTAATACGAAAGTTTCAACAACTACTTTTTCATCTCCTACTTCTTATAACGTATGGAATAAAAATATGTTAACACTGCAACTCAACTCAACTCAACTCAATATCTAGAACAGATTCAATTAAGTTTAATTAAGACCCAAGATTTTGTTAGAATATTCTTCTGCTCCAAGAAAGAAAGCACTAACTCAAAAAAAAAAAGTTTTTGACTGCTGTAATACATTAGTGCCATACTGACCAAAATGTTAAAAAAGTTAGAAAATTCATTCTAAATTAATATATTAATTAGTTAAAAAATAATCTTTGTATACACCACTTTATAAAAACACATAAATATGTTGATGTTGTATATTTATAAAGTGGTGTAAAGAAAGGATATATTTTTTAAAATTTATTAATTAATAATGACGTCACAAAGTGAATACCAATTGTATGAAGAAATTATAATACATATTCAATTAAAACATACAATTAAATACTCGCCTATAAATTTAATCATTGAAATAGCTCTTCCGCAAAATTACCTAAAGTGAGTAACTGCCTTATTCATTGGAATATACGATTTCATGTAATGACGGCACAAGAGTCTAACTGGCCAAAATTCTGGGGTAGGTATGTTATAAGGCTAAAGAAAGTGGGTAGGGGAAGGAGATGACGTAGATGAAGGTTCAGCAAATTGCAATTGAATGGCAAAAGAGCAATGAAAATGGCTTCAACTATTTTTAGTTGCCAGATGTGAATAGTTGTGACGTGTACCGACTTTTTTCAGTGTGTTGCGCAGAGCAATTATTACATTGAGATGCCCTAACATGCAAGGGGAAGAAACCTAAATATGAGGGGGGCCAAAGGAAGTTAAAAGGTTCGGCTTGTTTTGTTAGAGTATTAAGTTTTACTCTTTTATATATTTTTTATAATTTGCTTTTTTTTTTTTTTACAGTAACTCCACACAGGAGACCAAGGAGGAAATAATTTCCCTCAAGACCTATGTCATCTTTAGGGATGCTGTGTGGAGGATCTTTTAGAGGATAGGAAGGAGTGAACTTGGGTCTTGAAGAGACCCATGTTATAGGATGGAGGAAACACAGAGGCCGGCAGATCATTCCACAGCCGAGCTGTTGAACACAAGAACGAGTCGCAGAAGCGGCCCGTTCTCATGTGACAAATGTCAACCGTGTGCAAATGTTGGGTGCGCGTTTGGCGTGTTTCCCGACTATGCACCGGTGCCGAAGGGATCAATGACGCTAGTTCCTCGGAGCATCTTCCAATAAAATACCGGTAGAACAAGGACAGCATTCCCACCCGACGTCTGTGCTACAAAGATTGCAACCCATTTGTTAAGATAGGCGAATCTATCAAACGGACCGCCCGTTTCTGCATAAAGTCAAGGTTTTTTTTTCAGATATTTTGGGACTCCCGACCAGAGGTGGATGCCAAATTCTACAATGGGGCGAACTTGCGATTTGTACAGGGTCAGCAGTTGTGTACTATTAAAGTATCTGCGGGCTCTGTACAATACGCGCAGCTTCTGAGAGGCTAACTTTACTCGGGTTTCGATGGAGCCCCCATACCTGAGCTGGTCACTTAAGGTTACACCAAGCATATCAATGGAGGGCTTGTTGGGAAGATTGTTGCTTACCGCACTCAAAATCACGCGAAACAAATGTGGAAGGAAGTGATCTAGGCTAGTGCCAAAATAGGTATCACGTGACCTTTGCCTCAAGCCTTTCCAAATTGTACGTTGATGCAAGTCTATTCATTCGTCAATCAGTTGTTTTCACATTAATTAATAAGTGATGATTATTATTACAATATAACTTTTACGAAAAATAATGCTATAATTTACTTGACAGATCTGATAATCTCAAAAAGTGTGAATTGATTCTACACTGATTTAAAAGAAAATTAACATCTCCATTAGACACCTGCATAGGTCTCAGACAAGCTAATGAAACTGATAATCTGTTTAAGAAAGGACGTCGATTTCGCTAGAAGTAAGGAAAACTTGAGCTTGCTTCGTACAAACTGAAACGCTCATATCACACTTCTACCGGTTAATCTCTCGTCCCAGCAGCATGGACTTTCTCAATCTCATTAAAAAAAGAATATTAAAAAATGTTGAGACGTTCGTCCTACATGAGCTAGCTCCGCCTAGGGTTGGTACTGTCTTAATCGGCATTCTATCCGCATTGGGGAACTTATTGCACAATTCGGGTAAGCCCCTAATCCCTTCCGCCGGCACAACGGCCGGGAAAACCCCGACTCTGAAAGAGAGATATTTTTAACTGAAATATCCCATGTAACTCGGGCTTACGGAGATGTACCCGCATTTTAAGCTGACTTTGTATCACACTGTGCTTTATATTAAAGTTGTACTGAAAGGCTATGTTGTATTATTTCAAGATTTTATATTATCTATTATGTTGAAAGGAGTACATTTTGTCGAATGATAAATTAATCGGTATTATGTAAATATTTGTAAGAAACAGTACTATACTGATCAGCCGTTAATTAAACTGAAATAAAGAAATTCTTGGTTTTGATCTATTATTCTAATTGGCTAATTATTACACTGGTTTAAATTCAGAAGAATTTAAAATATGTCGTGCAAAAGGAAAGGGTCTTCAGAAACGATCTACAGTTGATAACAAACATAGTATCTTAAAACTGAAAGCAAAAAAAACAACAAAATGTTTGAATTTAATAGTTTGAAATAGATTTTGATGTAGCTTCCTACTAGATATAATATACTTCTCGAATAAAGTTTTCTCTTACAATCGTTTCATTTATGTCACTCTAATAAATATACATATTATATTACACGGGGTGGTAGACTCAAATATACATATTATATTACACGGGGTGGTAGACTCAAATATACATATTATATTACATGGGGTGGTAGACTCAAATAAATAGTTATTTTCATTCGTCAGCCCCTATTTTTGTGGGGACTAGTCTACGGCAGGTTTGCTTTGAGCTAAAGTAATCGATGTATGATTACACTTGTTCCATGATTAATTTTCTATATGTCCAAACGATCTAAAATGTATTGTTCGAATGCCCTCTGTATTTCCTCTCTCCTACAATATGATTCTCTTCAAGACCCAAGTTCAGTCCTTCCTATCCTGTAAATTATCCTCCACACAGCATCCTCAAAGATGATATAGACCTTAATAGAAAATATTTCCCCCAGGGCCTACTGTGAAAAAATATATCATCCGTGTTTTACCAGACATTAATATTTTTTAAATATTTCAACCTTTATACCCAAATTTCACATCCTTCCAATTACTGTCATAGAGCTTTGAATATATTATTTTTTTTACATCATAAATTATTAAAAAAAAATCAACATATGTTTTCATTACAAATAAGCATGTTTCTCCGTGATTCACTCATATTTTTTAGATTTATTAACAAAATTTATTCCATTTTTTAACTATTTTCCAACATATGAACATATCTGTACCCGAAAGCATAATGGTACTATGTCTAAAAATTCCTAAATGAATTAATCTATCTACAAGTAAACAGCGTTCTTCCCTAATCGGCTTCGTCGTGAAAATCAGCCCTGTCATCATAATTCATTTAGATGTAAACCAATTTTGAGTACTGTTTTGTGGTACTCAATACAAACATATTTTAGTGATTCGACGTAACTAATGGGTAATAATAATTAATACTACTATATCGGACGTCCAAATCATAATACATATTTAGTAGAATGGCAGAGATGCGCCTACATAATGACATGCAAAAAGTGCCTTACATCCTCAAGGTGATGTATTTCTGCAATTCAGATGACGCATTTAATTTGTTTGACATCACTATTTTTAGGACGTACACCAGTGACGTCAACTAAATCATAAAAAACTTCATAACTATCATGTTTCGACTAATCCCAATGACATCAATCACTTTGAACATATATCAACTGTTGCATTGAGAAAAATCATATAAATGGAGAAGTTATTTTCACAAACGATCATTGTGAAAAAGATATTCGGCTTTTATTGACCTATATTCTGCACCTCTACAAAACTCCGACCGATAGATTAAGGTGTCGATGTATAGTGGTGTTCCGTCTGAAATGCTGTATTTGGATGTTCCGTACAAATACCTTTGACATGTTAAGTTCCAAATCAAAACTTTGAAAACATAGTACCAAATAATTCACAACATACTACGTTCTGTTTATCCACTCTTGTCCGAATAAAACCAGCAGAGCAGATAATGGGACGCGCAAGTGTAACTGGATTAAATTAGTCAGCACAGAACACGTCACATTCACCGCACAGAGGAATATGGATTTCTGCAAAGAAATCATTTCCCATGACGAAAAATCTCTATCGTCTTCCTTTACTTCATCTACCTGCAGCTTGCTGTACGATGCAATTACTGCAAATAATATTATGCAATTATTTATGCAAATGCGGTTGAATTACATATTATTATACATAATATGTATGTACATCATTGCATCTTGAGTAAGGCACAATTAGACGTTTGTCATTTCATGTCAAGATGGTCTTTTAGAAATCATAAATCTTATATATAAATTTGATAAAAAGAAAAACTTCACGCTTGTTCTACCATCAGAGAATAGTACCGCTGCTTTCACCATTGGTGGTAAACAGAAAAACTCATCACCCTGCCGGTAAAAAGGAGGACTACTTTAATGCTTGGTTCGAGGAACTCTACTCTAAACCAAACCCTACATAACCTCGAGCAACGCTATGTATATTAGAACTAGTTATAATCAAAGTATAATTATGTTAAATGTAAAAACCGTTATTTTAAGGTAATTATAATTATCAGTTATAGCTATTGCTCAAAACCTAGTAGAGGTCGTATATTTAAATCTAAAATTGCTCTTCCGGTTTCGCTGAAAATAGCACAGTTTGTTCTTATTAGTGCCGGGAAGGTTTAGAGAGTAGTTTGAATGAAATCCAAAACTTTTAATGTAAATTTTTGAAATTAGTAAGAAAAACATTTGCCAATTGACATAGTACCCTTAGATATACCACTCTGGTTAACCACAGATTTCATATTCGAAATAAGATTTTTTTGGGTATTATATTTTCAAGAGGAAAACACAAATAGGTACCTACTTAAGAACATTATTATTTAGATACATTTAAGAAAATAAATGTTTGAAATGAAAAATAAATTTTAACTGAATATTTCTTTGTTCCTTTGTCTAGATATACTAATAGTCGTCACAAGGCATTACTTTCCCCGTCGAATCAATTATGGCACCCCAATGACAAGCAAGAATTCACAACTTCGTAACTTTAATCCAAAAACCAACAAAACACATCAGCTAGTAATAAATAAATATTCAAACAACGCATTGGAAATTCGTTAGCTTGAAAAGTGAGTCGGTGGTTTGGAGCCCGCACCAGATGAAGTATTCCCTCGTGTTGGAGAAAGATCACAAGATTTGCTCTGGCTCTATCCTGCTGACTTTCTGTATGCTAAGAGATGTGTACATTGCTACTCATTTCTTCAGACTGATTCGTGAATGGTTTGAAAACTCGGCTATCATGGAGAGCATTCATATCTACGTTCCCGGTAGTTATCTCCTTCACCGAGAGCATAGTCGGTTTTATCTCCCGGCCTGCGGGACCAACTTACCAATAGTCGTGTAGTGGTGAGGGCAATCTTGTTTTATAGAATACTTTCGAATATTGATATATTTAGCATCAATGCAACCGAAATTCAGCTAAGGGCAAGCTTTGTTGCTACTTATATAATCACCGTTTTTTCAAGCATTTTTTCTCTTTTGATCACGGAAGCATTTATATTTACCAATTTAAAATATGAATACCATTTAAAACTATGCCAAACTATCACTCATTTACACTCGTGTAGTACCAAATTCATCACATTTAAAATAAACAATAGTAAAAATTCACAAGTAAACCTTAACTTGAAAAGTTATAGCTTACCTGATTTAAATGGACAACGTAATTGTCTATCATTGGAAAATGTAAACTATATAACGTATCTAGGCGTAAAAATTATCCACAATTTAAAGTGGACTGACTACATTATTTATTTAAATAACAAAATTTAGAAAAATTACTTACTTTTTAGAACAATTGGGAATGTCTTCAGTATAAAAGATTTAATAAAGATCTACATGGCTCTCTACCAATCAGTATCAGAATATGGTATTATCGGATGGGACCGTGATAATGATAATATTTTTAATTTACTCGTTAAGACACAAAAAGTCATGAATTCAAAACTAAAAAAAAAAAATCAAAAGTCCCTGTAAGTACTAGCACTAACGAAATCTTCAACAAATTTAACACTATGTCAATAAAATAATTATACTCTAAAACAATCCTTCTTTACATTCATTCATCTATTAGGGTCAAAAACACATCCACCAAGCAACTACAAACACAACATTTGGACAAAAAAGCTTCTAATACTATGGTATTACTCTACAACAAAATATCAATCTCCTTAAAAAAATCACAGAAACAATAATATATTTTAAAAACAATAAAATTATGGATACGTTACAAAGTGAGATCTGAAATAGAACATATATTAATTTCTCGATAATTAATATTAGTGTCTCGGATATATATAATATCCGATTTTTTATTTATATGAGACATCTATTAACTTACAAAGTTCTTATCGAACACAATTGTACACTAGACAGAGATCACGGATAGGCAGAAATCCTGGGTTCGAGTCCCCGATGCGACTGAAATCTTTTTATTTTCTGTCGGTTTTTCCATTTTCATATTTCATTTATGTTGTGTTAATATTATTTTCTACAATGATTAAATATTAAAATGAAGTTTTTAAATTTGAATAAAAAATATTAATAATTAAAAATTGAATAAAAATAATTTCAGATATAAATATATTATTCATATAATATTTTTTATAATTTTTTTTGATTAATTATTACCTACTTTAATCAATTTTATAATTTATCTATTCTTACATTATTATTTTTTAGTAATTTGTATTTTCCTGATGAGGAAAGCTTCCCTTTCGAAACATGTTGATATTAATAAAGTGGTGATTACAAAGTAATTTTTAATTCATTTATAATGTTTTGATGATTATTGTCTTTTGAAATAACATTTTACTAGTTACCCGTATAGAATTAACGGAATAATCAGTAGTATTTCTTAAGTTAGCAATCTACAAAGTGCGTATTTATGGATGGTGACAGTTAAATCATTTTCTGCGCTTATTTTAACAAAAGTGAAAATAACCAACAAGTCTTTGATCACAACACGTTTCAAATAAGACTCAGGAATTTCAATAGAAATCAAAGAAATGTATAGATTCAGCCACGACTTACAAGGTTCACAATCCCGTTACATAAGTGTATCGAAGCGCGAAGGAAAACAAATAATCTACTTTCCCAATAAGCTGGCCAAATCAGTAGATATATTATGATATAACATAAAAAGTTGAACGCGAACAAGATGTTAGGGGAAGCGAAAAGAATCCGGATCCACAATGAAAAAGTTGTGTAATCTCCTAAGAAGTCCGAGGAAGATTTTGTATCCGACATATCATATCAGGGCTAGGGAAGAGGGCCCGAATTTATTCCCTTCCTTTCCATCTTCCCTTCACACAAAGGCCTAATCCTGACCCGACCTCTCATTGAAAGGGACTGTTTCTTTGCCCTTCTTCAATGTTTACGAGATCGTAAATCTCTAGATTTATTTGAAAAGAAGCGCGCGAGTTGAAGAGAATATATTTAAAGCTTCTTTACGCTTGTAAATCTTCCGCCAAATTGAGACTTTTCCGGGAGGTGTATGTTCTGTGAAGAGTATCGCAACAATGTACAAAGTACATACAATATACCGTAGAATATGAGGTTTTTTCACAATTACTCCACATAGGAGGCTATGAGAGAAATAATTTTCTTCGAGGCCGATATCATCTTCGGGGATGCCGTATGGAGGATCTTTTAGAGGATAGGAAGGAGTGAACCTGGGTCTTGAAGAGACCCATTTTGTAGGAGAGAAGGCACAGAGACTGGCAGATCATTCCACAGCCGAGATGTTGAACACAGAATTAGTCGTAGAAGCGACCCGCTCTCATGTGACAAATGTCAAACATCTGCAAATGTTGGGCGCGCGTTTGGGTGTTTCCTGACTGTGCACCAATGCCGAAGGGATCGATGACGTTAGGTCCTCAGAGCATCTTCAATTAAAATACCGGTAGAAGAGGGACAATATTTACACCCGACATTTGTTCTCCAAAGATTGCAATCCGTTTGTTAAGATAAACGAATCTCTCAAATGGACCTCCCGTTTCTATGTATATTCTATGTACGTACTATTATCTCAGTGAAGATTATAATTTTTGGACATATTTTTGTTTTTCATAAAATTATTTCCATTGCCTTTAATAAAATGAATTAAAAATAACATTTCTAATATTATTGGTTAACTACCTACCTACCCATCAAAAAGTTATGTGATATCCAGTTCCTACTCGTAGTATGATTACCTTTTTTATTTCATATAAGACATACAACGATGATGCACTCCCACGAGTTATCAATTCGACTCATTTTAGGAGTGTTAATTATTGCAACATAATATTAGGTTTCACAAAATTTTAAAATCAAATATGTATATGAAAACATAAAAACGAAAAAAAAACATATAAACAACAGGAAAATAACATGAACAAAGGTACAGGCTCGAAACAAACAAATTCAATAAAAATACTTAACTATGTTTTTTACAAGAGAGAATACCTACATCAGAATCTACAAAGCTTAACAGGACAGCTATCAGAACAGAGCTAGTACCTATGTAAGTTCATTTTCCAAATAGCATTTTAAAATATATATATATTTTAGAACGTCATTTCGAGATTTGCCCGTAGCGCACACATGTCTCAATTCCTCAAACAACTTTGTACAGCTGGTGTAGGCAATGTATTCCAATAATTTCAGTTCATATTTTGTGAAGTGTATTTTTGATATGTGTAGTTTGTCGTATTGTTGTGTATAATGTTGGTGAACGTTGTGGTTATGGTTAAGTTTTATATTTCTGTGAGTTTTTCTCTTTGCTTGTCACACAATTTAACACTTCAGTTGCGTAGACCATTTATTAATGAATGTTGCCGATGATATCCGTGCCAAAAATTTGGACAAAAGAAAATAACATTTAACAAAGGTTTAAAAATGAGTATCACCTTCCTTTACCATTACTTTATTGCTCGTTGTGAAATTATGAAAGTTTCCCTGAAAATTACATTTTCTTGCCGAGTCATCTAAAAAGTCCCAGGAGCACATAAACCTTTGAAGGCTACACTAGTTTAAAACGTCACGTACTGTGTTATAATACTACCTCGGTAATAATGTATGAATACTTCTCGTCTATGTAGGTACTCGTAGGGAAGGTTAAATTCTTGTATTACATCACTGGGAATAACACCCTCCTGAGACTCTCTCAGAACTCAATGCAAGGTCGGATTATGACACTGGAACGGGATCTTCTCTGGAAGTGACGCATATAAGAGTAGACCCTTTTGTGTTTGGCACTTCTCCTAATATTCAGTTTCACTCATTGTTGAGGATAAGAAAGAATTCCTTGTTATTTGAGTGGTCGCCTCTCAATTATTCTGGAAAGGGTGCAAGGAAAATACCTACCGCGTTACGTCGTAAACGTTCTTCGTAAATAACAGAGAAACATTACCTAGAAATTGGAGAGAATTAACCTATGTACGTACTTATGTAGGTAGGTACCTATACATGTAAACATTGGGTAGGTACTCCTTACTGTGAGGAGTTTACAAAGTAGTGCATAATGGACATTTCGCGGTTACAACAAAAATCTATGATTTATAAAAAGAGTTTGTTTTTTAAGTTTCTCTTTTCACCATTGATTACAAAGTAAACCGTATCAAGCACCTATGAAAGGTTAACAAAACAGGGGGTAAAAGGAGATTATATAAAGCATAAGTGGATGAAACTAAGAGTTGGATACGCCAAACGAAGATACGACACGATCAAGTGATTCAAAAAGTTAAGTAATATCATGTACCCAGCGACATGCATTGCTCTATGACCAATGATAAGACTGTTTGTAGTTTTTGACGGATTTTTCTATTCGAAAACCTCGTATTTGGTTAAGTAAGGAATAGTCAGAAAACAGAATAATGATGCAATAAATAATAGATATTAGCAATATTTTTTCATACAAAGATTTAGAGATTAATTTTTTCCTCCACAGATGGCGGCACCGCCAAAAAACTATTTTCACATTAGCCTTTAACCTAGCGGCAGTGTTGGAAAGTAAAAACCTAACAATGTGTGAAAATATTAACACAACTTATGAGAAGATGTGCCTATTTCCAAACGAACGTTTTTCATGGTGCATAAAAATACTAGCAGTGCCGTCATTCATTATTTCACCGCCAAGAGTAGGCAGTATGCTGATGCGTGGCTTTGCGTTACGGAATATGCAAAAAAATATATTATATTGGGGAAGTCATAGCCAAAATGCAGGTTACAACATTTTTTTTTTTTTTAAATAGGAACAGTTTTTTATCACAATGAGCAATTTCAGTGACATGGATTATATTCATAAATTTATGGAAAAATACATTATGATTTTTTTTTTTCATGGTTCGTTTTGAAATGATGTTCCGAGTTGCGACTCGATAAGAGATCTTAAAATAGGGCGCTGGAAAAAACGGTTCAAATTAAATGACACCAGAGTTCACCGTTTTAGAAGTTTTTGTGCTTCACGCTATCAGTTTGTCCGATATAGTGTTGTTTTTGCCGCCCTCCTTTCACAGCAGAGAACTTTCACATATTATTGTTCTCCATTAAGAGATACCCGTTGGAGCTTGTTCCCAGGTAAAACAAACTACCTGCTGTTAGTTGTAAGTGCGGCGTTCGATCCTCAAATCTGGAGCAACATGTTATAAATAAGACCTGCAACGATATGCAGGGCGATGGCTATAGTGCTCATCAGTTTCCCGGCAGACTCTCATTTCGCTGGCGCTAAGATAAATAATAACCGTCGCTAAGTGAAACAATGCCATCGACATGGATACGCGAGATTAACCCCATATTTGCTTTATTAATTACTTTATTGATTATTCAAGATCTTTGTTTGCTTTAATATACGGCTCTGAAATATAATTTCAGTTCCCCGTTTATTTCCCATTGTGTTCTGAGAACAATAATTGCCGAAACAAAGAAAATCATCGTGGTTCTTTTTTAAACAGAAAACAAAAATATGCAAAAACATATCGCCTTATTTCTTTTTTAGATTTGTGTTTCATAACTCCATAACGCATAATACCTACTTGTGTTGACGTATAAAGTTTATAGAGAACGAGATGGGCAAATTTAATGATGACAGAGATCTCAGATATAGGTTTATCGTGTTGTTGTAACAAGTAAAATATGTTTTTGTTGGTTTTGGTTTTATTCTAAAAAGGCCAATAGTAAAATAAGTCGTTCATAAATCAAGAGTACATTAAAATGGTCCGTTGGAAACATTTTAATAATCTGAGTTTTTATTTCATGTGAATACCACTCAAGAGTTCCAACTGCTCCCTGCTAGCAGGATCCATTAAGACTATGACATTCCAAATTGGAGTATGCTATTAAGTGAAGTACCTGGTTATTCAGATCACGTCACCAAACATGGCTAAGGCCATTTCAAGCAACGTTCCCATACTGAATAGTGGTCTTTTACCAGGACGATACTAGAGTATATACCACTCTGGAACGTGCCGCGTATTATATATTATTTTACATGAATTATATGGGAAATAACACAATTTTAATAAAAAAAAATTAACGAATTCGAACCCGCGACCTCCGGATTCGTTGTCGGGGACTTTAATCCTCGACCGCGCAGGTCATCGAGAGACGTAGATACTTTTAATAGACGGCAACCAAAATAAGAAACTATTGTTTTCATCTCCTCAATTAATAATGCATATACCAAAGTAATTGCGCGCCTTTATACGCACTGAACTACACATGCTCGTACTTGCTTTACACTGGTGTATTTATTTAAGAGGAACGGCTGCGCGGCCTGTTTCATTCAAAACATAATTTTTTTTTGAGACCAAAATACTTACCTAAACCGATTTTTTTTTTTTAATAAAAAAGGATTGTAAATATCTAGTACGGATTACAAGTAATTTGTTTATTTTTGTTTTACATTATGAAATATAGGCCATTAAAAGGATGGATTTTTCGATACTTTAGATGCACCTTTAGTAATTATTTGGGGGCTAACGGTGATTAAAAAAAAGTTTTACCCCATTACTCCTTTGAAAATATAATGAAATGTAAAATATGTATTTTTTAAATATGCATTATGGTGGAATTTAAATTAAATTGAAAACGACTAATTTATGTTGTAACACAAATTTTCCGTACATAATTTTAAATATGGATCCGAAAAAACATTTTTTTTGTTTATTTTTTTTTATTTTTTCATTTACGTAATCATGTTTACATAGCAAATATGATAATTAAAAAAAATACAATAAAGCCGCAAATAATTTTCTAAGTTGCCTCTAAAATTATGAAAATTATATTTTTGTCATGGCATATACCTGTTCTTTATAATTTAAAACAAAAATAAGTAAAATACTTCTTATCCATACTAGATATTTACTAAACCTTTAATTTAAAAAATATTTCATTCAGTTTGGATTGGTATTTTGGTTTCAAATTCAAAATTTAGATATATCAAACAGGCAGCGCAGCGGTTTCTCTTAAGAGCAAAAAGCAATCTAGCAGGTTTTTTATCAATGGCGTCCGCAAACGAAGCTTGTTCTGCGAATTAATCACTCTTATGAAAACTTTCTTCATGTTCCAGAGATGCTGTTCCTCTTAAATATTGGCATGATCAGGGCAACACCTGTTTGGGAGTGCATCTCATTAGAACCCCTCTGGCCATTAGGTGTTGCATTAGCGATTTCCTTTCCTCCGCTCGCTGCTGACAATTGAAATAAGTAATTTTGTTCAAGAAGGTTTCCCTTCTGCGATAGTGAATGCGCTTTTGCAAAAGGCGCCTCGTTGTAATTTACGGTGTGTTTTAAATATTTCCAAAGGAATATCAGCAAGTTATAAACGAAACGAATAATTTCAGGACTTGTTTCCCAAGTTATGTTGACGGTATAAGATCCATGATATTTAAAAAGGATATCATGAAATTAAATAAATACCTCCTACCAATCCAACTAATTATATGTTACCATTGAACTGTAAAACTAAAAAAATCACGGAAAATAAAAAGCTGTCATTCACATCTGGGAATAGATCCCAGGACCTCTGTCTTACCGCGACAACCGCTTTACCGACTGGGCTAATGAGACCAGTTAATTTTACGCCATCTTCGTCGATATCATATCTCAATTTTAGACTTGTCAATATTATCCACCATTAAATCCCATATTATTGGCTGATATATTCATGATGATTACAAAGGTTCTACCCGAATTTAGTTTCAATCTAGACAGTGTCTCGGATATACTTATACAATTTTTATTTATATGGGACATCCATTGACGTTCCTACAAGTCTAAAAAGAATATACAATTTATTTTTATAAATTATTGAAGTTTATAAACCTCATTGCAATACTTAATTTTTGAAGAAAATAATATTAACAAATCTTAAATGAAACACGAAACCGAAAAACATCACAGAAAATAAATACTGATACTTTTTGTTCGAATTTTGTCAAAGGTCGGGGGGTTCAAAGTGAGATGAAATGAAATAAAGAGAAAACCGTTTTCTTTCATTGATAAAAAGTTATTTCTTAACCATTCACTTTATCCTTCTCTTTACCCTCCCACTCATTTTCCCATCACAAAAATCACGTAATTGGGGTGCTTCATCCGGTTTTATAGAGTTGGATACTCGTGTGGTGGTTCCATGACAGAACAAAATATTGAATAAAAGTGAAGAAACTGCATGATGGTTAGATAGTTTGTTTAAAAGAAAATTCCACTGTAAACATCTACTAAAAACGTTTAAAGTTATAGAATATACAGGGTGTAAAACCTGACAAACTTTAACCAGTGATTCCTGAGCAAATAAGGTGTATAAAATTAAAATTATGTTTTTGTTTCTAATGATTTTTTTTTGTTAATCTATTTATTTTATTCAAGGTCAATTTTTTAAAAATAGGTCAATCTTTTAAAAAAGCTCGTATTTTTCAAACAGGCACAATTAAAAAAAAAGTTTACATGTCACTACTGGTCACTCAGCCGAGTAGTTACCCAACCTCCCACCCCGAACCTAACTGTCTAATACCTACTGTTTTTTTTAAATGATTTGTATGTTCTAATTTTTTTTTTACAGTAACTATATATAGGAGGCCCAGAGGGAAATAATTTCCCTCACGGCCTATATCATCTTCGGGAATGCTGTGTGTAGAGTCTTTTAGAGGATAGGAAGGAGTGAAACTAGATCTTGAAAAGAACCATGTTGTGGGAGGGAGGAAACATAGAGGCCGGCAGATCAATCCACAGCCGAGCTGTTGAACACAGAATTGAATCGTAGAAGCAACCCGTTCTCATGTGACACATGTCAATCGTGTTCAAATGTTGGGCGCGCGTTTGGCGTGTTTCTGGACTGTGCACCGGTGCGGAAGGGATCAATGACGCTTGTTCATCAGACCATCTTCCATTGAAATACCGGTAGAACAAGGACAGCATTCCCACCTGACGTCTGTGCTCCAAAGATTGTAATCCGCTTGTTAATATAGGCGAATCTATCAAACGGATATGTGAAAAAATTAAATAATAATCTCCGGAAACCAAAATGTCATCTGAATTTTTTACTCCAAATATGCTCAGGAATTGCTGGTTAAAGTTTTTCGGGTACTTAGTATTAAACCCTATAAACCCAAATTAAGATATACAAAAAAGGTATTTTCAAAGAAAAAAAACCTTTTTTTCCCGATACTGCATTGATTTAAGCTGACTGTTTAGTATTTGTGACTGGTATTTGCAGTGCTGCCTGTTTTAATGTAATTTTTAGGTACAAAAATTATGGGATTTTCATATGATAAATACCACTTTGGAATGCTCTTCATTCAGTCTCAAAATGAAGGGCGAATAAGAGAGGGATTAAGGAATTTACATTTACAAGAAATGTAAAACTATGCTGAAGTAGGTGGTAAGTTTTCTAAATTTAAGGACTGCTTTAATAAGAGTTTCCACAAAGTATTTTCCCCAATAGTTAGTGTACGAGTCGATGTGAAGCCTTATTTGGTAGAAAAGATTTTTTTTTCAAGAAATTAATCTGAAAATCCACCGAATTGGAAAAATAATTGGGCAAACACAAATCGTTAAAATAACTTTAGATTTATTAAGTGCTTGAAGATTTTGTTGGACAAAGTTGTTTCCGATTTAGAAAATTGAAGGAAAATATTTTCTTCCACCAGCATAAGCACTGACTGTTAGAAAAATATCTTTATTTATTAATGAAAAAAACCTACCTATTTCTTACTTTATTTTGAAAATTTCATATATTATGTTAATTTTAGCAAACGAAAACCGCTTATTCTATCAAAATATCAAAGAATAATACATTTACATCTAGAATGGCTTGATTGTTTAATAAACGTTGCAGACATAAAGAGAAGATATAAGTATACACTACATGCAGAAAGAATTTATACTTACATATACCTCATGATCTCCTTAATTAAAACCACTTTATAATAATTATATCTTATAGGTATGTATTACCTTTTTATTTTATTTATTAGTTACAGATACATATTTTACAGCAAGAATACTTTGTATGTCTAACTGGGAAGTACCCGTTTTAGGACAGTCAAATTGATAAGTTTTCTTTATCATACATAATACGCATAAATAAGAAAAAGTTTGTAATAACTTTAATTACTAGATGGATACATGTGTAAATCAAATTTAATAATATTTTTTTATTAAAATTTTTGATTAATTATGTACCTACTTTAATCAATTTTTGTTTATGTTTATAATTTGTCTATTCTTACATTATTGTGGTATATATTTATCATTTGTCTATACTTGAAATTATTATTTTTTGTGTTCTGTATATTCCTGATGAGGAAAACGATGATTTCGAAACACTTTGATATGTATACGATGTTGTATTACAGGGAAATGTGGGGATGGAGAGGAGGTTGGGAAGGAAGAAAGCACCACGATGGAAGCCGGTGTTGTATTACAGGGAAACGGGGGAGACAAGAATATCAGCGTGACTTACTCAGGTGTTAGTCTCCAAGGCGGAGGCGTCTTTGTCCGGACAATGGTTAGCTTAAATTCCGGTACAGCAATGAGGTTTTTCTCTCCTTCAGGGTCGAGTGAATCGACCGCGGTCTTATAATTGGGTTTGAGGTAATTTCTAATCTACGTTAAATGAGGCGACGGAGTACTTTCAGTCTCAGAATTTATTTTACAGTGATACTAGACATTACAGATTATGTGCAATCGTATAACTAATAGAAAGGTCCTATTTCTGACATGAAGTTAAATATAATTCTCTCTCTGATGAATTTCTAAAACCGGGTGTATCAATTATGGCAAGGGCAAGTACAACACATAACAGAGGGTAGGTAGAAAACAGTTTACGGGCAGGAGCCCAAGAGTCGGGCAAGTCCACACTGAGTTTAAGTTAGTTTTAAATTACAAGTCACCATCTTAGGTGTTTTACAGTGAACGGGTACGTTTAGCTACGGGCTTCAAGCCCGCATGGGAAATACGTTGCCTAACAGATTTGGTTGACAAAATAGCACTTAAGCCGCTCGCGGAGTCACTGCGGACGGATTGCTGGTCCGATCGGTAGTCGGTCACGCACAGGAATGACCGGGGCGCTCTCGAGTTGCTTCGCGCTACTCTGTTATATCGGTCAGTAATGACCTGTTCAGCCCTCATTGGTTTATTTTGAGCGGCAAAATCACCTGATTGGTTGATTACTGTGAGCATTTGAGGCAAACGTCGTTATTGGTTGCCCAGTTATTTGTTATGGCGAGAAGCTAGAATTTAACTTAGGGTCACCCTTTTGTTACGTAACAACGAGTATATTAATATAGTGGTGATTAGAAACTTATTATTAAGTCATTTATTAAATTATTTACTCGTGGCTAGATCACAAAAATTATCAAATATTTACGCAGGGTTAGAAGAGTTTTTATTTGTCTAAATATCAGTACAAAAATGTGTTGTACTACAAATATCAGAAAAGGATACCCGTTAAGCAAATTTAAATTCACGTGCTCTAATTTTATTTTCCCTTATTTTTCAATTGATTAATATCGTATTATTATGATCTAAATGTTAACCTCACAATACTCCAACCTCATGGTGAAGGTAACAGCAACGCAACGATTTTTCAAATATAATTTCTAGTATGTGAATTAATATTAGAATAATGGCATTATGGTATTGTAGATGACGATCTTCTTATTCAAAAATACCATCTATTCAGATCAAGAATCAGGAAACAGAGAAAAACTATAATGTGTTTAATTTAACTTAGTCATCTAAAATATTTTCAGCTCCAGGGTTTTTTTTTTCATTTCTTCGAAATTACCAGCTATACAGGGCACGCATTAGGAAACTTATAAAAAGTATAATAAGAGTGTTTTATTATTTGTTTTTACAATACATAAAAAAAAAAAAAAAATTGTCCTCACCGGGATTTCCTGTGCTGAGAATTTCATTCAGAAAGTTGAGTGTTTTCTGTGTCTGTATTTGGCCTTTACATATTTTCTGTTTCACATCTATATAAGTAACGTACCCAGCGTTTTATTTATTTTTTAAATTTATTATTGTCGTGATGTCGAAGGAATTTTTTTTAGGGATTTTTGGAACTTTTTTGTCGAGTTTATGATGGGTTTATTTTAACCTCACAAGTAATCTAAAGTATTTTCAGCTTCTAAGGTCTTTTCCGATATGAGCTACGAGCTTTTGAAATAATCCAATATATTATCAAAAATAAACTAATCATTGTATAAAATAATATTAACATAACCTAAATGAAAACATGAAAAAAGCATGAAGACGGAAAAAAAGACAGAAAATAAAAAAAGATTTCAGTCGCATCTGGGACTCGAACCCAGGACCTCTGCCTATCCGGGGCAACCGCTTAACCAACTTAGCTAATGAGACCAGTTCAATTTATGTCATCTTCATCGATATCACATCTCAAATTCAAGATTTGTTAATATTATTCTTAATTTTTTTTCCCACATTATTAGCAGCTATATTTATAATGATTACAAAGTTCCTAAGGAACACAATTGTAAACTAGACAGTGTCTCGGATTAATATCCATTTTTTTTATTTATATGACACATCTATTGACTTTTTATAAAAGTCTAAAGAATTAAATATTAAAATGAGGTTTTTAAATCTCAATAAAAATAATTAATAATTAAAAACTAATAATAAACTAGTTCCTATTTTTCAGTAGGATTTAGAAATCGATGATTATTTGGAAATGTTTATTCGGTTGTTACATTTTGATTGAATCCTATAAGTTTCTTGTATTTAATATAACGGATATCAAAGGAGCGTGTGTTAGGTTAATGAGCGACTCACCAATATTTAACAGGAGTTGATTTAATGTGTAACTATTATAAAAATTTGCATTGCAATTAAATTGCACAATATTAATTAGAACAAGAGACAAGTGAAAAAATTTAATTAATGTAAATAGAGAGATAATCTAATCTAACCGAACAACGGGAAGAATTTATTAGTGAAAATCGGCTACTATATGGGATAGATAGGTAGATGTGGATGGCAGCACTATCGCTGTGATTCACGTGTTTGATGGCTGTCAAAATAGGAATGATTAATAGCCAGGTAGCTACACTACGAAAAAAGATGCTAAAAACTCGAACAAAGCCCGACAGCGAAGCAAGTCGTTGAATAAAGGCATATTTCTTTCCATTAAAAACAAACAATGATGAATTTACCTCGGGAAGCGCAACGAGGCCATTATACATCAATAGATAATAAATAATGGCATCTGTATTTCCTTTCCCGAGAAAACAATCCGCATCACGGAAGTAGACAAATGCACAGAAGCAAGCAATAGAAGTGCATGCAGTTAGGTAGGAACCTACAGATGTACATAAGAAGCCAGACTAAGGAAAATACTCGTAAATATCTCCGGACAAGCAAATTGTTAACAACTGAACCCTCTCCGAAATAACGGAAAGAATTGTTCACTCTCTTGTCATCAATACACGTATAAATTATTATTTTTAAATTTAAAGTAAATCAAATTTAATAATGTTATTATTAAGTTCTGCAATTTTTTTTATCATGACAGCTGTTTCGGCGTATAAGGCCATTTTGAAACTATCGTTAGGTCATATTGCAACGACTTACTTTATGATTGTATGTGCTTTATTTATTATTTTATCTATATATTATGCAGTACCATTTTACGAAATACGTTTTTTATTATTTATAATAAAGGTGCTTTGTATGGTGTTTTATAATGTAGGGTGTAAGGTAGGTTTGAAGAGGTGATACTGTGAATGGAGTGTTATATGTGTCGTGACCACCTCACTAAAATAACCCGTGCTGAGGTGTTCACATGGATGTGTTAAATGTGGTACAAGTATTGATGTGTATTGATTAGTTTTCTTTTAATATTTTAGTTTTGCTATATAAATGTAAATTAGATGTAGAATTTGAAGAGAAATACATTTTTTGTTTTTGTTTTAGTTACAGTAAGTAAATTGTAATTATAGATACTTTCGACTAAGTTTGAAAATATTAAAGTATATTGCACGAAAAAAGTGAGAATAATTCTTGGTAATAAATGAGAATTTTTAATTAATTCCAACTAAATCGGTTTTACCGGTAATAAATCATTTTAAACACCGTCCATGTTAAAATGGGTGGGGTAAATAAAATCATATAAAAAAGTCGTCGTAATTTTGAAAATGGTCTTGTGCGCCGAAACAGCTGTAACAATAATAAAAAAACTAATATAAATGTAGGACTTAAAACATGAAAATATAAACAATTAAAATTGTTGGAAACGTTTTGAATATTATTATCTTTGTCGTGGAAAAATACGAAAAATATGTAATGATTGTCAATAATGCTGTGTCAATCGAAAGTGGTTGAAATAAAAAAATGAGTGTTTTAAGAAATATCCGAAAATAATACAAGGCCGGTGTAAGGGTTATGAACAAGACTTGTAAGGGTGTTTTGATGGCTCTATCTTAAGTAGTGAAACTTTGCAGGGTAATAACCATTAGGATAACGGACAATTTACTGCGAAATGAATAAGGGCATTGGTGATAAAAATTAAAACCATTCAAGAGTTTCATTATAAGGATCAATAAAGAAATAATATTAATAGATTGCGTATAAGTGGCTTCACCACAGTTTAATAATGCCTTCAAAAGGCGAAACAGCTGTCACCCGCAATAATAATCACCTGACACAACTTTTTTTATTAATAAACCGTTTTCTAAACTAATTAATAAAACTAAATTAATAACAATTACTTCGTTTAAACCTCAGGATTTAATATTTATTTATTCACGCCTAGAAGGCTTTTACAATATATAAATATCTACAAGTTTCAGAAGCAAAAAGTTTCCCTCATCAGGTTAAACAATATAAATACTTAACATAATGACAGTATATACGAATGAAAAGAAAATAGAACTAATTAAAAAAAAAACAATTTAAATGAGTGATGAAAGTAGGTAATAATCTAACAATAGAAATAAACAATATAATATACATAATTACGTCAATTAACATGGTGGAATATTTGAGGGGAGGAGAGTTTGATTGTTGTCTCCATCTTAATAGTGTATCTCTCTTTTCCCCATTTTTCCCCATACATATATATGGTACATGCACACTACTGTTGTTTAATTAGTATATTTTAGGTCCTGAAGATGATTCAGTCGAACCGAAACTAGTCGATGTATTTATACAAGTGGATTCAAACAAAGTGTCTTTTCATTTAATTCATCGTGTCAATCCACAATGTGTTTTTCACAGAGTTCTGAAAAAATAAGTAGTAATAAAATGAATAAGGAATGTTTTGTATGTACCACTATTTAATAATAAATTAATTAAATAATATTCTTTGTATACACAACTTTATTAATATAAAGATATCTACATCTCTCGAAAGCAATTCTTTCTTCATCAGGAGTAATACTAAGAAGAAAAAAAAATGATAATAATGTCAAGTATGGACAAATGATAAAAATAAATATCAACATACTGTCATAATACCACAAGCGAAGCTTCCCTCATCAGGATACAAAGTATACGGAAACAAACATATTGATATTAATATATTAAATAGTGGTTTGTACAAAATATCTCTTATTAATTTTATTAAAAAAGACACCACAAAGTTGTTTTACATTTGTTGAAAAAGTAATTAATAACAGTTATTATTAAATTTTTGATAACTTTAAATCAAGAGTAAAAGATTATGAATGAATGTGGATGGAGAAAGAGGTGTGTGCCGAGAAAGACAGTGCGACATTTCATATTATTTTTCATAAACGGGGAAATTATTTAAAAAAAACAGCTCCATCAAAATTACCCTAATTTATTTAAATGTGTCTAACCCTGACTTGACGATAATTTAACATCACGACTAATAAAACGTTTTATTTAGGAAACATTATTTTTCGTTTAATCAAAAACGAATTGTGATTGTGCATTATTTATTGTATTAAAAGTGACAATACATAATTCTCTCTTAAGCCCCATTCGCAAAGGATTAAAATGTTCGCCGACGAGGCTTTAATGGCGTAGGAATTGGCGCTCGGCCATTCACACCGAGAAGAGCGCTGCCGCTACTAGGCGCTTTTTTCTATAAGCTCACTGTCAGTTTGACGTTTACACGTTGGAACATATAAATGAACTATGTACGAAGGTTGCGTTCATATGATTATTTTTTCAAGCAGTCAAAGTACTGGAGTGCAAAGCTAGTAAAATTTCATGTTCGTTTCATACTTTCCATACATACTCGTACCTTTGCTCGAAGACGAATTTTTGGAAAATGGGGGTCGTTGTCGATCTCTGAATAATCTATGTAGCTTAGATAACTGATAAGTATTAAAACAACAAGCTAAAGAAAATATGCGTTTTGTGCTCCTGTTCACATTCAAATATCATCCAAAATCGGATTGCCGAGTGGAAGTGCGACGGTCTTGCTCTCGTGGGCCATGCAATTTTTTTTTTGTATATGAATACCGCAAAAGAGTCCCAACTGCTTCCAACGGTCTGGAGCAAGTGAGGCTATGGCATCCCCAATTGGGGAATGTTGTGAGGCTGAAAGCATAGGGGCAGGGAGGAGAAGGGGAAGGAGGAAGGAGGAGAAATACCTGGCTATTCAGATCTGGTTACCATACATGGCTAAAATCCATTTCAAACAACGTTTGAATTCTAAATGGTGGTCTTTCACCGGGCGATACTTAGAGTATCTTCCAGTCTGGAGGCATAAAAGGCTTTCTGTAAAACCATGCGCTCCCTGTCTTTATTTTCATAATATTATAAAATGTGTTTTATAAAATTAGAATTTTGTAAATTATTCCATCTCAACAAATGATGCACCTAACCATTTAAAAAATATATATATTGTAGTATAAGTGTTTTTAGAAGAAGAGTTACTTATATTCAAAGAAATGTCTTTTTTTGTAAGTGAATTAAAAATCACCACTTTATCAACGTGTTTCAAAAGCGATGCCTTCCTCATCAGGAATATACAGAATAATAAAGAATAATAATGTCAGGTATTGACAAATGATAAACATAGAACGCAGAAAAAATTAAAGTAGGTAAGTAATTAATCAAAGACTTTCAAAGTTATATTACTGCTTTATTTACAAGAGAATCTTTTACGTTTTTACTTATATTGTTATGTAACGAAAGGATGGCCCTGAGATGAGTTCTAGCTAGTCGTCTTGGCAAATGAGCCCGGCAAGCAATCGCATCATCTCCCTCCATAATTAACCAATGAAGCGACTTTGCGCCTAAGACAAACCAATCAGAACAAAATTAACAAGTAGCAGCAAGTGATGCGAGCGCCTCGGCATCTCGGCGGTATTGCTTGCGGCCCCTTGAAACGCATCACTTCCCGTCTGGAGCCCGAAGAGATAACTGCGTCTCTGAAAAGAGGCGGCCATTTTTGTTACTAGTTATTTACGGCCAAGTACTAGGCATGCGGATTGAAACCCGCAGCTAGACTTGCCACTTGCTGCCAAAGCACTCAACATGGTGCCTTACTAATTAAAAAAAGCCCATTAAACTCAGTGTGAAGATGTCCGGCCTTAGCATCATTGCCAACAACCCCCGCCAATCGACCAGATCACTCCATGTAAGCTGATTTTCCATCTCCCCTTAATGTGTTGATTAAGCCCTTGTTACATTTGCATAACCCGGTTAGAGATTCAAACCAGAAAGAGAGATATTACAATAGAATCATACCTAGATTAAGACCTTTTACTAACTACTCGATTGTTCTTAACCTACGATTTTTGTCTGAGCTTACAATAAACCCCGAGTATGAAAACACTTCCCTGTACTCATTTAACGTAGAATTAGAAACGCCCTCAACCCAATTATAAGATTGCGATCGATCCACGACCCTGTACGATGAGAAGCTGATGCCATTGCCGATCTGAACTAGGCTAATGTCCGGAGCAGACTTCACATCTAAGAGGCCATCTCCAGGGTAAGTCCTGCAGATTGTAATTGTCTCCCATAACTTCTCCTGTAACCCAACCTTCCTCCTTTCCATCCCTCCATTTACACAACACTGTCACCCAACGTGGCTTTCATTTTCCCCACCCTGGCTTTCCAACTTAGGGGCTTTTTTCCTACCTTACCTTCCTCTTTCCCATTTCCCCTCTCCCTGACATTCCCATTTACACAACAATATTTAGAAATACACTTATTTAGTGTTGAGAAAATATTGTTAAAAATACTTGTACTCTCATATTTCTTGGTTTAACCTTTTTAGTAACAATGTCCATGGGAGGGTAAAAAAACATTTTTGAATTTGGAAGAATCATATTTTGGAAACCAATCATTCTATTGATATAAACAAAGGTTTTAAAAACATCGTACAAATACAACCGGTTTACAATTAGAGAAATTTTGAAAATTTTTTACTCAGAAAAAGTGTTAATCGTCAATTAAATATAATTAATTAATATTTTTTTAATAGCTATCTCTTGAATTTATTTTCATATTAATATTAATAATAAAAAAATATATTAATAATGATAATTTAATGAATCCGGGGACGTCCGACGAAGACATTGCACGATCAAGTCAATCAAATACTTGAGTCGGGCCATGTCAGAAGTTAGAATAACAGATGGTAATGTTTGAGACGTTGTATGAATGTGAATGAAGCAAGAAGCGTATGCGAGTTGTTTAGCTGTCCGTCCTCTCTGCCTACCCCCGCGGGGAAACGGCATGATCGTTAGTTAGTGTGTTTAAACAAAATAATTGATATTATTTTAACAATTATAATTATTGTTACTTGAAAAAATATTTTATGAAAGGCCAGATTTTTCGGTTTTTTTGTACATTTTTTTGCAACCAGTTAAATTAATTTTGGGTCTTCTGAGTAACTAAGTATTTTTTGTTATTAGAAAGCCTGGATGCGTTTCATACAACTTCTAAATACAGTTTGTTGTGGTAAATTGAATGCCAAAGTCCTACCAAATATACGAAGCGTATAGAAGTAGAGATAATCGTGCAGATAATCGGCGATTACGATAAAATTAACGATTCTTATCGCGTGAGGTTACGATTCAATGTTGCACTCGACGACTTGGCCTAAAGGTTGTTGGTTGAAAACCGAGTGAGGGCAAACAACATTTGAATTTTGGACAAATATATGTAATATTTATTTATTTATTCGGGAAACATTTGTTCGGTGGTTTTTTCTTTGCTTGTCATACTGTAAGGAGTACCCGTCTCGTTACAGAAAAAGTAAAAAACACAAAAAACATTACTTCAAAACTATTTTTATGTGTCAAAAATAAGTACGTTGCTTTAAGTAAAAAAGTAACACAATTTCATTCCATCAATATTTTTGCTGTGTTTGTACTTATTAACATTACTTTACATATTAAAGTACAATTTGAAAAAGTACATAAAAATACACGAAAATATGTAAACAAACAATCCCATTAAGCCTCTGTGTGAGTATTTTTTTGTCTTCTTTTATTTAAGAAGAAATACAAACATTCCTAGGTTACGAATATCATGACAATATTTTTAAATCTGATATCACCATCACAGTGAGCGAAAGTTGTTGCTTGTGTCATAATGGAAGACTAAGCCAGCCAACGAATTGAACTCACGACGCCTGGGTAAGACCCAGATGCGATGCCGTATTAGATTTAATCATTTTGTTTCACATTTCCATGGTTTCAACAAAAAATGAAAAACTTTAAATTCGAACAAAAAATAAAGTGGGTTAAGTGTAAAATTACTTCACAAGTTTCTGTCAAAATAACCCAGCATCACGCAATATATTTGGATTTATTACGTTGTCAATATCATCACACTAGATGCGTCAATGAATTACACTTTCCTTCTGTTCATATTTTCTGTAATTTTGATTTTGTAGGTATAATCAATATATAGTTTCCCTTGTTTTATATCTAGTACAATTTGGGAATGTTTAGCTTGTCCAGCAAATAGTCAAACCTGTAGAAGTGCATTAATGGGTATCTACGTCTAGTGCTAAGGTCGATTTCTCTTACTTCAGAGATGTGACCAAAATGTTTCATTTATTGACATGTAAAAAAAATCCCAATATGATTTTTTTTATAATGAGTGGCTATATTGAGTTATTCGACGGCTTGGGGAATTTTGAAGATGTTCATTTACAATACATCCTACTTTGAAATTTGCGAACCATTTCTTCACTCATCATGCACTTAATTATCCACTTCATCCAACTTTCAAATTCAATAAATTATTATTCCTTATAAATATGAATATCGTTTTTTACCCAACTTCCAGAAGCCACTGGGACTATGACAACTCCAATTGAGATTAGTTTTGAGCCTGGAGGAATCAGGGACGGAAATAGATGCGACAAAGGAAGGTGGAGAAGTGGCTAGCTATTCAGATCTAGTTACCAAACACGAATAATGTCAGTTCAAACAATGTTTCGATTTTGAATGATGGTCTTTCACCAGGGTGATACAGTGTCTACCGTGTGAAATGTGTGCGAATATGCTATATTTTTTTGAATTAGTCAAAATAAATTTCTTTTTTTTTCTGTTATATTGTCTCACTCACCCATTTAATTATAATTACGTATTCAAGCAGCGTATTTACCACTAATAATGTAATACGTATCCGTGATGTATAAATGTAACGTAGGATCTTTTAAATTTTATTTTCATTTACTATTTATTTGTAATATATATGTAATGTTTCCCTCTTACATATAATACCGTTCAATTAGGAATTCCAGTCGATTTTTTTTCTAAAGTCAGTTTTCACAAGTAAAATAATTTTTAAAGTTTCAATTTTTCAAAGCCCGCCAAAACGCTCCAAAACTATGGCCGGTCGGTTTTGATGTTAGAATGTCAAATGTCAAAACAAGGTTGACCTTTACCATGCATGTTTTATATTCTATTCATAGTAAACCATAACTAATCATCAGTAATAAAATCGTGTTCTCTTTTAGAAACTTTAACTATTAGAATAATAATAGTATTGAGCATTAACATTATCAAAATATCCGCATTGACAATTAGTTTGCTCATGAATACTCTAATTTCTGGTATCAATGATAGCTTTTTTTTAATATTGAACAATAATTATGAATTTTAAAGTAACCCAGATTATGTTTAAATTTGACCAAAGCTAAAAAAAATACGTATATATAAAGTCGAAAAAGAAAATGTTCATACTACTCCACAAACAGAATACACACGGGACGTCAGATGTTCCAAATACAATGGTACCAATATAACAAGGTGTTTTGATGGGATGAATATTTATTCATTTTTAAATAACGCTTTATAAATTCTACGTATAATTATAAATAATAAAAGTTATATATTCAGAATCGGCGTTTGTTGATATATATGAATATATATTTTTAAAGTCATAACATATTTCACTAGAGTTCCTTATTGTTGTCTCCCTCTAATAGTTAATTCTCTTTTTTTGTATCCTGTTCAACTCTATTGTTTTCTGTACCTATAATATAAAACTGTAATAGTATTTAGTAATTAGTTATAGTTTTTATATAATATTTTCATGGTTTACAATAAAATGAATATTTCATAAATAAAATAAGATAATTCTTCGATAGATTTATAGTTGTTTTGTGGCGTCATTATCAATAAATTGATAAGAATTCCTTTATTTACAGCAGTATTAATATACAAATATCAACATATTTCTAAAGCAAAGCGCTGTATACCCTGGCGAGGAAAGTTTTGCTTTCGAATTGTGTTGATATTTATATATTAAAAACAGTGGTTTAAGCAAAATAAATCTTATTAATTTATTTAAAAAAATAAGTTTTATTTGGTCACACCGGATTTCCAACCCACGATCACTAGATTTTAAAAGGCATAAGTTTCCACTCCATCCAATACTCAAATTCAATAAATTGTCGTTCCTTTTCAATATGATCAAGTCCGCATTAAACAAAAACAAGCGCGATGTGTATCACTTAGTACCGCTCATCCCGAAAGACTGTAATAATAATATGCCACTCTGATATAATTTGGAGTTGATTAATCACGGAAGTTAAACTGCATCCATTATTCATGGAAATGAAGCTGACAGTTGACTGGGGTGTGTTCGCAGAGGGTTGCTAGAGCCGGCACGGAAGGGTAGGAATTACTCCACTGCCACTACCACCCTTCAAGACGCCGATGGGTTTATTTAATAATACAAATTTGAGATTTTTCAATCAGTTTCATTTTGTTTTCCGATTCGCCTCTAGTGAAGTTGATAAATCGTTCAGCTGCTCAATTTGTTTCGATTGAAATGACTAGTACTATCAGTTGCGTTTTTTTACGTGAAAGGAGATTTAGTTGCATCATTGTTGTTGTTAAATCTGTAGGCTTACTTTGAATTGCGATAAAGGCTTTTCCAATGTGTACTATTTTAGTACCTATTTATGAGAGGATACATCAATGTGTAGGATACTGAAGAAAACGAAGAGTATTTTCCTGGAAAAGTTGTATGACAGCCCATAATATCTACCTACCTTCACGGGGAAAATATGGCTTAGTTATTTAATTACTTAGTTTTAAAAAATAACTTTACATCACTTTTATTTATACTTAAGCCAACCGGGTTTCGCTACTACCGTAGCTTCGTCAGGGCAGTATAATACTAAACTATGAACTAGGATACACACGTGTTATGGATTGATAAAAGCAGGCGAGTGGGGGGCTGAGGGTGGGAGATCAGCAGGTACCTGGTAGGGAAGGGCGTGTACTTTGTTTATTGGGAATAATTTATTTTATTTAAATTTATTTGGTTATTAATGAGTCTAGTATAAGTGTTTTTGGCTTTCCTTATTTCTAACGCTTCTAAATTATCAAGTCGAATGCCTATTCCATTTTTATGCAGTAAACTAGTGCCTGTATTTTTAATGAATGTGCGGTCTGTTTCTAAGAGGTGGTTAGCAAATTCCGAGAACCCATTATTATTGAGACATCTTAAGTGTTCTTTTACACAGATAGATACATAAAATATTTTTTTCCATACATACTGAGTTCCCGGAGGTGTAGGCAGTCAGGATATGCGGCCGAATAACAAAATACGGCATAGTTATATATGCAGTCGACTTTAGGAAAAGATGCTGAAGGTTGCGTATAACTAAATGTCACCGAAGGGGTAAGCAGAGTGGATATACTGCCGTAGTTATAACAAAACTCGATATACTTATATCTGCAGGAGTCTTGAGTGGAAATCGGCTGGAGTATAGGGCGGCTAGAATATTATAGAGCTGATCTCCTGCATACCTTCTCATATGCACAATACCTGTGACATCGTACCCTGGAGTTTTACCTAGGGCAGTTTGATTAATCGCACATACAGCTATTTCAAGACTGACGTTCATGACCAGGTCATCATTGGTCGCAGGTGGAAGTATCATTATGAATGGTTTCGTGGTATCTCCTTGATCCTCGCTTAAAGAGAAAAGGTCTCTTAAATAGTTGACTTTATTTTCATCCCTCCTAACGTTGTTGATGCATAATGGAACTTTCTTGAAATTGCTATTGAATTTCAGTATAGTTAACGTTTTTTTCCAGAACTTTCCGAAGTCTTTGTTAAACATATAAAAAGCTATGCTATCCATTCCTGCTTTGTTTTCAGAGTGTTGGCACTTTCGGAGGGCGATTTTGAATTAGTATTGCTTGTTTTTCTTTCGTCGGCAGTTAAACATTCCGTAGGCTTTGCCGCTTGAACCTAGCAAAGGAATGCATGCCTTGACTGACTACAAAGTTGAAACTTGATCATTCCGTCCAGGAACAATCTAATTCTTTTTTTGGGTCCTTTATGTTTAAATGCTTGTATGGCGGAGTTTCTCAGTATTATGACAATAGTATAGTACAGTTATGACAATATTAGATGTTGCGATCATATCAGTTAAAGAGATATTCAGTTTAATGGCGGAACACCACACTATTTTTGGATTTCTTGACGAAATTGGCCATACCGCATGTATGCCGAATAAAAAAAACATTGAATCATTATTTTAATCATTTCACAATTTGCTAATAGTAGATGAAAATTACATTTAAATCATTTGTTATCCGCCCCTACCACAAAAATATATAAATTGCATAATTTTAAGCAAAAATGTACTAACAAATTAATAAAAATTATTTTGTGTTGACCACTTTATTAATATACACATATCTACGTGTTTCGAAAGCAAAAAATACACTTATGTATTCTATATATTCCTGATGAAGAAAGCATCGCTTTCGAAACATGTCGACATGTATTTATTAATCAACTGGTGAATATAAAGTAATTTTTAATTAATTTATTAATAATGACGCCATAAAATGAATACCTATCTTTTGAAGACACTATAAAAATGTACTAGTCTGAAGATGTACGTAATTGTTTGAAACCGGTTTGGTCAAAGAATAAAGTGGAATAAAGTTGAAAATGTGTATACATAAGGTTAGTACCTAATTTGTTATTTGTAAAAAAAAAAATACTCCCGTTCAGTAGTTTAAACAGTGATACTTGGGTTAATTTTTCTGTTTAAAAAGAATTTTAACAATTCAAACACAACCGTATTACGGCTACAAAAACACAAATATATTTACCTTAGAGTAGGAAGGTACCTACTACTAAAAAACAAAATCATAATTGACATCATATCAAAAAAGGAAAAAGGAATAAGAATATTCTTGCACAGCGCATGCCCTGGCTGGTAGGTAGTATGACATGATAATTGGTCGCATGGTGGTAGAGTCGTGACGCGGAAGTTATACGGCGAGGCGCTCTGTTTTAGGTAGGTGAATAGCTAATACAAGGTAATATGCTATTTCTGTTACCTAAACGGGCAGGCTTTACCGGCAATACGATGCAGCCCTAATTTGTTTTACATACAATAATACTCATTGTTACTAACTAAATAACATTTAAATATTTTGTAATTGTCTGGATGAAGCGGGGGAGGGCGAGAAGAGAGCTAGGATGTTCTTTCATTGTGTGACCTTGGGCGCTTTTCCCGTTCTTTTTATGGAAGATTCCTTAAGTTTTTCCTTAGGGTTAAAGACTTCTTGATTAACTGCAGAATTCCAGTGAGACATAGTAAAAAGATCCTAAATAGATTGTCAAGAGATTATTTAAAAACACAAATTGATGAAATATCTTCAAGTGACATAAGATTTTGAACTAAAACTTTTAAAAACAATTACATTATATTATAATTCATTTTAATACATTTTAATTTTATTTTTAAACATCATAAATAAGCCTTTTAACGAAGAATCGCGTTTTATAAAAGCTACCTACATCATTAAATAGTAATGACCTTTTTTGTCTCTAGTTCTAAAGTGACATTTGAATTTATGCCGACCGAAGAGGTGGGTTATTCCACTTATTTTAAAAAATTGGTTCCAATTCCGAGTTTAGTCATATGGACTCAATTCCTCGGACTCGGTCTTCATTCCTTTCGGTCCGTTCCGTCGTTCTGGAATAAAAAATCCTTCATGTTACACTAATGAATAGGGACGCCTTTTTTTTCTTACTCCAATTCATAACATTTGCCGTTCCTTGAGTGTGAGTTCGAAACGAGTGAATCCGGATTTACGAGCTCGGAGTGAGTCCACCGCCTTCGGAATCGAATTCATTGGACCCGGCCGGTAGTACCGACTCTCTTTAATGACGCGCTTGACGTGAATTGTCAATTTTACAACATCTATTTAATGTTTAATAATGTTTACTAGATAATTATGTTTAAAGCAAATATTAACGTAATTGGTAACATACTTAATATTGACTTTTTCTCTTGTTAAAAATATCGAAAATATTGACATTTTTGATGAATGTCGGTCGCTGAATTATGCTGACAACTGTCATCCAAGAGAACGGAATCGCAGTTAGGTAAGAAGCCTTTAACCCTAAGGAAAAAGTCAAGGAATCTACTTTTAAAAGAACGGAATAGCGCCCGTGGAGGCCTATTCCGGTTTTATTATAGAAAAATTCCTTATCCTTTTCCGTAGGCTTTGAGACTTCTCGCGTAATTGTGGAATAAATCAATTCTGGAGACGTAGTGAAAAAATACCTAGCAGATTATTAAGAGATTATTTGAAAACACATTTTTTTTAAATTTCAAGTGTCACTAGGTTTTGAACCAAAACTATTTAAAATAATTATATTATAGTATTATGCATATTAATAATTTATTTTTTTTTTAATACCACAAATAAGCCCTTTAACGAAGAATTACGTTTTGTAAAAAGGTACTTACTTCACTAGATAAAAGATAAGAAATATTCCTTAAAAACAACAGGAATAGGCCTCCTGGTCACTAAATATTGCTAACGGCATTTCAAGAAGTATTTCTTCGATACCGAATGGTTATTTCTCACAAGGACAATAATGAGAGATTTTTGTAAACTGAAACTAAATTTCAATAAAAAAATACACCCATCACATAATATAGCTCTGTTCATTTTAATGTTATGTTTTGTTCCTGGATATTATATTAATTAACCATCTTCGAAAAATATTGAACAAAACGCTAATGCAGGAATGCTTTATTTTAAATGTTCTTTAAATTATAGACTAATTCAAAATTTCGTAAAGACGTATTTCCTGAATTATACATTATATGTGAATGGTCAACAGGGCAATTGAAAGAGGAGGTCCGAAAGTTTCGACTCTCACCACTAAATCTATCACAGTTGCGCAAACAACCATTAGAATACTCGCGCCACCGAGCAGCCATTTCACGAAAGTTGTGAGTTAAATGGCTACTATGCAGCACAAGGTTTTCTGAGTTCGTAAGTTCTTTAAAACTGAATCGGCAACTGTAGTGCAGCGTACCTTACGTCTCCATTTTAACATTGAACCTCCAACTTGAAAGAGTACATGTATCAGAGGAGAACGTGCAAAATTGATTCAATCATTTTCAATAACCCTGTGCATTCACATAACGAAAATCCTTTTTTAACTTTGCAGTGAAAAAGTATGATAACTAATATTGAAGTTGTCGACAACATACTTAACCGAGTTTGAAATCCACAACAGGTAAATATTAACTGTCCTTTTCAAATAAAGTTATGATTCATTAGTGAAGAGATTTACCTTATTAATAAAGGTCCTAGGGTTTATTTTGCGTCATTTACTACAAATTAATGATTTACAAACTATGTTGCAATGACTGTCCTTCGTTCTCCATAAAAAAACATCCCTTGATGTGAAGATCAGGATCACCGAACACAATATGTTTAATTTTTTTTTTTAATTTTGCCAATCATCTAACGTCAACCGATCATATTTTTAATAAAGATACAGGAGTTCAAATTCTTTACCGTAATAATAAAGACAAAAAAATTAGATAATTTAGAAACACTGTAAATTATAAAATCCCTCAATAATAATTCTAGTATATTGAATAACCGAGTAAATTTATCGTGTAGTCCTCTTTTAGATATTTTTTCAGTGAAACCCAATGAACCCTTTCCTGTGGTCGACTCCCACTCCAACAGCCAAATATTCATGTATATCAATTATTATTTTATATCGTAGTTTATTTTTAATATATTCCTGACGAGGGAAGGGTACTTTCTAAACCGGTCGAGATTTTTATATTTATATATTATATTAAAGTGTTTAAAAATAAATTTATACGTATAGGTTATAAAAATAACTGTCATTATGGATGAGAATATAAAAAAAACTAAAAATAATAGTAACATCTTGTAATTAAATTTAACTATAACTAAAATACATGTATAATATAATGATGTAAGTATACAATGGTTTATAAAGTAAAATAAAAAATAATATAAAAACAGTTATAGTTGAAGTTTCACATAACCCGCCTCAATAGGCTACCCTGTGTTGAGGCAGTAATTTTGCAAATTATTTTAAAATTTTAAAATACCTATGAATATTCAGTTATATTGAAAACATGCTTCGTAAATCGTTGAATCAATAATTTCGAATTTGGGTGAATGGCACCGGTAAATGCCCTATCATTACTTTTAATCCAATTTTTTACATTGTGTTTGAAATATTTTTTGTGATTTTTTATGCGAACCGGAAGCATGTTGTAAATTCCTACCGCAACTTATCTAAAATTCCGTTGACCAAAAGTAGTATGAATTACAGGAATTTGGAGTAAGTCTTTGTTGGCATTTATAGTAATACGAGTGTTTACTCTTTTTTCATAGAATTTACTTTTGTTTGAATAAAGATGAGTGAAGGTTGTAACTAACTAACTAACTAACCATCACGCCGTTTCCCCGCAGGGGTAGGCAGAGAGGACGGACCGCCAAACAACTCGATCTTGGCATACACTTCTTTCTTCATTCACATTCATACAACGTCTCATACATTCTCTTCTGTTATTCCGACTTCTGACATGGCCCGACTCAAGTATTTGATTCACTTGATCGTGCCATGTCTTCCTCGGGCGTCCCCGGCTTCTTTTTCCATTCACATCATACATTTCTTACACTCCTTTCTTCGTTCATTCGCTCCACATGCCCAAACCATCTAAGCGTCCCTTTCTTAATCTTACTCATTACGTTTACATCAGCCTTGCATTCTTTACGAATTTCAATATTTTTCACACGATCATAGATGGTTTTACCACACATTCGTATCAGAGATCTCATTTCTACGGCATTCAGTTTATTTTCATCCTTCTTCTGCCAATTCCATGCCTCACTGCCATACATCAGGGTTGGTATCAGCACTCCATTGTGGACTGCTAGCTTCGCTTCTTTGGACAACTTTTTGTTAGCGCCAACCGCGTTCAGTCCTCCGTTAATGGGGTTTCCTGCATTCACTCTTCTTTCAATATCCCTATCAGTCTTTCCATCTCTCGTAAACATACTTCCCAAATATACAAACTCATCGACCTGATCCAAGTATTCGTCATTCACAACTATATTGCACACTGTTTTCACACTCTCTCTTTCAAACACCATGACTTTAGACTTACTTACATTCATCATTAGCTCGTTCTTCATGCATACTTCATTCATCCTAGATACAAGGGACTGTAAATCTTCCATACTGTTAGCAATCAGCACCGCATCATCCGCATACAACAGGCAACATACTTTCAGATTACTCATTTTCGCGCCCAAGCCCACCTCTTTCAATGAAGGTTGTTTTAGCGTAAATCTGCCGAACGTCAAAAGCTCTCATTATATTAAAGATTACGGTAGAGTCTGTAATTAGAGGTAGCTTAAGAATTATTTTTATAATCGTTTTCGGTGTCTTTATGATTGGTTCTATTGCAGATGAAGTACCACTTCCCCATGCTATGATACCATACTCAATATTAGATTGACAGACTGCAAAATAAATCATTTTCAAGTGTTGTAAGCCGAGAAAGTTTCGTATGGTTCTGAAAAAGTGCATGGTTTTTATTATTTTATTTGCGATGATTTGGGTATAAATATTCCATTTGTGGTGTGAAAACTACAAAAATAATATAATGCTATCTCAGTGCATCTGATCTTGAATGAACGTCTTAACACTCATAACCGTTCCATGGGTACAAATCCTAATGCTGAGAAATAGCCTACTAAAACATCAGCCGCAGGCAGTAGATTCCAGTATAATGTGTTCACGTTCACGTGGATAGTGCATAACTTCAGTGTAAATTCACATGGATGCATGTTGTTATTTGTTCGTAGATGCAGTAAATCGTTACTTAGTATTGGAGTATGTGTGTATTATATGAGCGTGAAAGGCACTACTCCTTAGATGGTCAAAACATTAACCGCAAAGCGAAGACAGGTCTGGAATATCTTCGCATGTTGTTAGTATACCGTTTGCTCTATATACGTGGTAATCACTAATGACGGCATGTTTTCCCACGAATAGATTACTCATGAATTTAAAAGCGTTTTGAAGGTGTAACTGTGTTTATATGAGTTATAAATATTTTATCAGTATTATCTTGCCTGTATCTTCTTACGTAGAAGAAATTAAGGCATTTTCATTTAGTGAGGGTCGTTTATTTAAGTAACTAGTTTAGTAAAAAAAAAACCTTCTAGATTGATGATAATTATTTATTTCTCCGAGACACAAACAGGACATTTTTTTAAATATGTTTGTAATACAGAAATGATTAAAAGTCAATATTAATGCCCCTAGACCAAGGATTCGTAACCAGTGAGGAATTCCTCCACACGGTATGAGAAAATGTTTTGGAAATGCAAAAATAACAACAAATGTATTCTGATTTCTCGTGCAAGAACGATTCTATGTCTGTCTCCTACTCAATTTATCAGTTTCTAAACCAGAAAGCCAAGTCTGTAGAAGATGGGATAATCTAATCCTCCTAAATGCTGTAAAATAACATACTGTACTGTTAGTATGGTGAATCAGCAAAGAGCAGTGAGGAAAATGTGTGCTGAAATAGCAGCGTGCAGTTTCTACACCGCAGAAAATTTTGGAGACTTGTCTGGGGAGTGGAGTCGTTGGATTGATTGGACTTTTTGGCATTTAGAGAGAAATACCTGTTTAAAGGTTAAGGACCCCTTCTCTAGACTAATACTTTTTCAGGATTTTTATTAAATTACGCACATAAATATGAAATTAATTAAACTACGTATAACCTAAATTAACGTTTTACCTACACTACCTTCTAAAAAATTTCACCCGCTGGAATTACACACGTCAAAAAATCTTCTAATGGTTTTAAATTTTTGACGATTTATATACATTATTTTACTAAATAAATGTTATGTCGAGAAAAAAGCCGAAAGGTAAGAGGATCGAAATAAGGAATTTTTAATCATTATATTATTATTTTTAAAGAAAATCATTCAATAATCCCTATCCCTTAATATTTCATAATGTCATGCGAAATCAAAAGTTTCTTAAAATTGGGAATCCGATTGGGTATTTCCCATAAGAATACAGCCGGAGAGCAACTTCAGTAACTTTGCAGCATTAACTTTTATCCCTAATCCGTGAATGAAAAGTTTCGTTATTAAAAAAACAACAAAACATTCTTCATACTTATTATTTTCTTAGATTTTTTTTTTACTCTCACCTCTACGCAGGAGGCCCCAGGGGAAATAATTTCCCTCAAGGCCTATATTTCCCGACTACGCACCGGGGCTGAAGGGATCAATGACGCTAGTTCCTCAGAGCATCTTCCATTAAAATGCCGATAAAACAAGGACAGCATTCCCACCTGACGTCCGTGCTACGTTGTATTAAGACGGTCGAATCTATCAAAAGGACCGCCCGTTTTTACATTTGGTCAGGGTTTTTTAGGTATTTTGGGTCTCCAGACCAGGGCTGACTGCCAAATTAAAAAGTAGGGCACACTTGAAATTTATACAGGAACAGTAATTATGTACTGTTAAAGTATCACCGTTGCCATATCTACAGTACGCCCAGTTTCCGAGAGGCTAACGTGACTGGCGTCGTTGAAGCCCCCGTGCCTAAACTAGTCAGTTGAGGTTACCCACCACTTTCTCACCCGGTATAAATAACTTATGGTTACTCCTTCAGGGTGCACGTCAAGGACTCTATTTTTTTAAATTAAAAGACTCAAACCCTCAAGTATCCCTGCACAGCGTTCGCACAGAAGGAGGTTAGTCACAAACGCACATCAAATGGGTTAGAACAGATACTGACGACTACAAAATATATAATTCATTCTGTCGATAACCGCAGTATACGATTTAATGGGGGAGTGCACCAATAAATCTATGAATAAACAAACAAGTAAAACAAAAACAAATTATGTCCAGAACAGGCCCTAGCCACGAAGCCAGGTCAGTCCCTCCAGAGCTGTTGCAAAGCGACTTCCTGCTTCCGACACTCTTCCCATGGAAGCGTTCAATGAAATTCTTGTAAGGTATTAGAATGAGTTAGCAGGCATCCATCGTCATATAATTCCTCAGCCATGACAAACACCTTATTCTGACTCAAGGTTTCTCCCTATTCATTCCTATCACAACAAGTCAAGGGAGGGGTTGCCTTCATTATTATGGATTCAATACATTCAATAAGTATTTTTTCGGCAGTATTTTTTTCGATTGAAATATTTGTTTTCCGGAAATAATAGTAGGTCAAAGTATTTTGAACGGCTCTTCCCCATCGATGTCGCAAAAGTTTACTATCCCTATTTAACAAACTTGTTTGTTATTGGACGTTATTTGATTTGACTGATATTTATATTGCTATCGACTAAAGGATTTGTTTTTAACATTAACATTAATCAGACAACTAATCGGAAACTAAAGTAATTCCAAGTTTTTTTTTCATCGCAGAAATGTTGTCAGTAAGGAAAGTCGGGATGGGACGGAACATTTAAATTGATTTCTTTATATTGGTAACATTTGTGATATAGACGGAACAGTTTAGGAAATTGTTTCTCTCCCTCGATTTAGACATTTCACCTGTCTTCTTAATATAAATTCCTTCTACCTTAACATTATTTTCTTACGCATTTCAGAATTCAGCCAGTTCAGAAGTTCGGAAAGTCAGTTTTCGTTTCATGCTACCAAATTTAAAACAGCTTCTCTACTTATTAAATATTTTCACAGTGGAATTTCAAACTTTTATAGTAAATCGGAGAAAATAAAGAGGTATTTGAACGAATATCGGGAATTAGTAGAAGACGTTTATCGAAATATATAAATAAGAGAGATTACTTTGAATTACTGGATTTTTTTTTTAATCAATGTAAAAAAAAATTCAAACTTAAAAGGTAACGGTCACATCTTGGAATCCAGGACCTCTCGGTCTATCCAGAACCAGTGATCTCATCAATTGAGTTAATGCCACTTTTAATCGATATCGTACTTCAATTTAAGAACTGTTAACATCATCTACAATTAATTTCCAATTATTTTTTGGATTTTATCTTTCCATATTGACTGTAAGATTCCACCCGAATTTATATGCAATCTAAACAGTGTCTCGTATAGACTTAACCGATTTTTCTTTACATTGGACATCTATTGACTTTCCTACAAGTCTACGATTAATTTACAATTTTTATTGGAATAACTTATTGAAGCTTATAAACCTCACTGTAGTACTTGTTTATTCAAGTATGGAACAAAAAAAACACAGGAAATAGGTAACAATCACATCTGGGACTCGAACCCTGTACCTGCCGCCTTATTACTATCCGTTAATTAAATATATATATAGTTTATGCTTCCAAAAGTGGTTAGACAATTTGTTCATATTAGACCCCATTAGTAATGTTCTTCCAATACTCAATGTAACACACACGTTATATCATATCATATACATACATTTTCAGTAAGCTCTGGTAATTAATATGTGCATATATATCTTATAACATACAAGGTAATTTGGTGCATAAATAAAAACACCAACTAATAATATTTTCATACAAAATAACTAAAATCTGTTTCGCTGCACGGCCCTATTGAATATCACGTGGTATGTTGTGTATCATTTCGTTGTACTGCCAATAAATATTGTATTTTTTGTGTTTTTGTTGGAAATTAACTATGTAACAATTTCTAGACATTTTGTTTGAAGAGTTTAATCCCATATGCATTTTTGTTACTTAATTAGACATGAATTCTAGAAATTTTAAAACAAGAATCAGGGAACATGAACTCTGTTTACGAAATAATATCTATTCCGAGGTTGCTAATCATTTATTAGAGACAGGATATAGCATCAATAAAGAAAAAAATTAAATTCAAACATTCAAATATTGATACATATTTTAAATTGAGCGCCTTAGAAAAAAAAATCAAAAATTAATTTATTGAACAAAATAATATCACCCTGTAAATCACCTTTATTAAGCATGTTTCCTGGTTATTTTGAATCCTCCCACCATTGGTTTTAAGAACGCTAATGAATGACACGGATGTGTCGCTACCGGTATCGCAGTAATAAAATTAAGTAACAAAAGTACATTGTGGATAAAACTCTTCAAACAAAATATTTCCAAACCCATTTCAATAACCTAGCACCGCTGCATAGTCAGAAAAATGTTTTAACTCTCCTATTTACGCCTATAAAATTAACGCTAGAGTTTAAGCAATCGTAAAAATATTTCTTATTTGATAATATACCTTATTTACACCAGCCATGGATTCACGAGGTAACGAACGCAATATTCATCATTCTGAATTACATTTCAGCTGACACTTCGTTCAGTTTATTCCGCCATAAATTTCGACACAGAATTTCACATCTCGTCTGCCGGTGCTAGCTGCTACTCTAAACAATCTCTCAGTGCGGGCGTGGGAAAAGCGAATCTGGCCGTTTACCCAGTATCTCGGTCCAGCGGTATCTAATCAAAACTTTCCTAGGTTCCCAAGATTTATTTTTCTGGGAGAGGCAGTCACCTACATTGGAAATATGTGTTTTACCGTCTTGTTTGTTGGGAGACCTATTTGTTCCAATATAATGAGGGAGTTTCGATCGAGGGAAAGTTTTTAAACGTGTTTTCGCTCTGCCTTCCTGCCTTGTATGTTTTTGCCATGTTCGATTGCCTTCACCCGACCCCACCCCCTTCTCGTCCATTCGATTTGGCGAAAACGTTTGTCTCTAATGAAAAATAAATGAAAAGAAGAAGTAATTATTCAAACAACTGTGTTTACCAAACAAAGGAAAATGCCGCTCAGTTCCAGAAGATGCCCACTGATTGTCAATTCGATCATACGGTATCAAATAAACTGATTTTGTTTTTTGTAATAATATTTACTATCGTATAATCAAAATAATCATTTGCTAAAAAATGATAAAAAAATATATGCAGGTAATTTGGTTTTAATCAGTGAAGATAATATTAACTCCTGAATCGAAACACAAAAAAGTTACAGAAAAGAAAAAGTTAAAGGTAGCAATTGGGATTCCAAACCAAGGATGTCATGGTCTATCCGGGACCTGCACTCTATGCCAACTGAGCTACGGAAATTTCTTTGTCAATATCATCGTCAATTAGATCCCATAATTTTTTTTGGCTGCCACCTCTATAATTTTGAATTTATTTGTAATCGTTAGATAGTGTCTCGGATATACCTATCCGATTTTAAATTATATGGAACATCTGCTGACTTTTTGTACAATTCTAGAATTATTATTAATTATTATCTTCAATGATTAAAAAATATATTTTCGATGAGGTTTATAACGATACAATTTGTTTTTATATTTGGAGAGTTGCAGTTAGAAAACGGTTTCTTGATTACAGTACATACAAAAAAAAAAACTGTCCAATATCAGCACATTTATTATGAATAACAATCGTATTGTGATAACTATAGGTACTTATTAGATCAGGAGCAAACCATTACTAATCAGGCTAATTCTTATGTGGAATCATCATCAATTATTCACGTTTTTAAAAGTAAGTAGGATTTATTTCATATTCGTAAAAGCATTTATTTGTGGATTGCCATAATTATTATATAAACAAATTAATTTGTTTTGAACCACTTGAATTTAATTTATTAATTTAATATAATTATTGATCGACCGGTTTCGGAAGTACCCTTCCTTCTCCGGGAGTATATTAATACATATTATTTTACTCATCTTTCTTCTTAATATATTGAGATTTGTTTTTCATAAGAAGCAATTACTTTGTGGTTTGACATCATGTTAAATAAAACAAACACTTTATTTTATTTCATTATTTATTTCGTAAGCCAATCAAAATCATTGTAAACCATATTACACACGGGTGGGAAAAAATCATACAATAAAGAATACACACTGGAAGTGTCTTCTACCTAGTTTTAAAAGGAAACCGATATGCCTTTGAGTTAGTACCGTTTGATTCTAGTTCCAATACAGCCAATTAAAATACAGAAAATATAACACTCTGTCGCTTTTACACTGCCTGCATTGCATGTCCGTCTGAAAGAAATTAAGCAATATTTTGAATTAGAAATTTAAAGTTCGAATGGACAGACTTGAATTACGAAACACGCGTACATCGCATTTCATGTATTGTTCTTATTATATGAAAAAATAAACCCACAATATATCTATAAGTAGATTTATAAATCTTACAAAATCTTCCCTTTTCAGTTAACAGTTTAAAAAAAAACGTATTTACGAAACTCAGTTATCCGTTAGAGCGCACGGCTTTAATGTAATTAACTCTTTTATAAAGTTTTTGGCGTTTTTCTTCCATTGCGTACGAAATTTCTGGCGAATGCAATGTTTGGGGCGCAGGCCGTTTGTTTGCCAGTCTGTTTTCAACTTTTCGGCCGAACTTGTGCAAAATCATTTTGCCTTTGACACGGGGATTTTTTTACGGTGAAATCACCAACACTCGAGACAAATGAAAAAAACAGGCATAATATTTTTTTGCGGTTAGATGTGTTGTTATGATGATGAGTAAGATGGGATGGAGGAAGGTCGGGTAGGAGAAAATGCACCACGGTGGGCGTCAGGGTTAAGGGAGCAATTGACTTACCCGTGATGGTATCTCGGGCGAGTCTCAGCGTCGTTCGGACAATAAATAGCTCAGGTTTCGGTACAGCAGGAGGTTTTCTCTCTCAGGGTCATATGAGTCGACCGCAGTCTTATAATTGGAGGAGAGGCAATTCTATTCTACTTTAAATGAAGAGATGGAGTACTTAAAGTTCAGAATTTACTGTGAAGGGAACATGGACATTGCAGGTTATGTGCAGTTGTACGCCAAGTAGATGGCTCTTATTCGGACATAGAGTTAAACTATTTCTCTCTCTTTCGAATGTTGGTACAGGGATGCCATGGCCGGGGTTGTGGGTTGCGTACTTAGGCACAAGCGTCAGACATCTCTACACTGAGTTTAAGTAGATAATAAAAAGTCACCATCTTTGGTGTTTTAAAGTAAAATGGGAACTATCTGCTGAGGGCTTCAAGCCCTCATGTAATTGTTGTTTCCAATCGGACTCGAATGATGTAATAATAGAAACGGCTGCGAGCTCTAACGGAGTACGCAGGTGATAGTTCTAAGGTCGGAGCAAGAGTGATGGCGACGGCGATTTCGCTACGCGAGATCCAGCCGTTCCAAGCGGTCGGAAGTTTTCCGTTCCGCTAGACCTCATTGGTTGATCAACCAAGATGGCTTGCGGAAGCTCACTGGATTGGTTGCCGGGTTGCGATTTCAGGAGGGTCGTTTCGTAATTGGATGCCCAGCTATTTCCTTGTGACAAGAAGCTAGAATTAACCTAGAGTCACCCCTTTGTTACGTGACAGTGTTTATATTGATATATGCATTTCAATTCGGTTGAATGAAACTTATCGAAATAATACATGAATCTCTACTTGAAAAACTGTGTGTTTGGATGATAAATAAATAAATTATCATCCAAAACACAGATTGTTTTTTTTCCAGACAAGAGTATGGGAAACATGTTTCTTGTGTCTTGAAAGTGTCCAATTTTTCCATTAAAGGCAACCCAGCTCATATTTTTATTAGTTTTTGGGATATTATGCCATGTTGCTCTTCCTCCTGCTATAATCAACGTTTCGGATAATGTCACAATGTCCATCATCTGGAAAAGTGGTAAAGTATGAATTTATGTATGTAGAAGTGATACTGTGTTGTGCGCGTTAATCCCCTTACGGCCTGTATTTCTGCATAATAATAATAATATTTAATGTAATTAATGTGATTTGTTAATGTGTGGCCGTCAAGTATCGGATACCATAAACTATTAAGTCTACACGGCATAATACGAGGTGTGTTCAAAAGAAAAGGTGACTTTTGATTTTTCGCGGGCTGTGTACAATCGATTATCGATTTTTTTTTGTTATGTTGATACTCATATGTGTATCATATGTTAGTGGTTTGTTTTTGACAATATTTTGGATTAGTGGTTTGTTTTTGACAACTGAAAAGGTTAGTCACGTTTTTGTGTGTTCTTCGATTTTTTACTTTTGAAAAAAATGGATCAAAGAACATGTATTAAATTTTTCGTTAAAAATGGAATAAAGTGCTCCAACGCACTTAAAATGTTGACTGTGGCATTTTGCAAGTCTACTTTGTCTAAAAAAAGTGTTTATAAGTGGTGCAAGCGCTTTACAGAAGGCCGAAAAGATGTTATTGACGATGAGCGTACTGGAGTTGCAACCACGTCAACAAACGAAGAAAATATCGAAACAGTGAAGAAAATGGTTTTGAAAAATCATCGAATCACTATTAGGGAAGTTGCAGAGGATCTTTGCATATCAATCGGCTTATGCCATGCAATTTTCTCGGATGTTTTGGGCATGAAACGTGTGGCAGCGAAGTTTGTTCCGAAATCGCTAAATTTTGAGCAAAAGCAACGTCGCATTTGTATCGCTCGGGAGTTGTTGAATGACGTCAACGACGATCCAGATTTGCTCAAAAGGGTCGTAACTGGTGATGAAACGTGGTTATATGGTTATGACGTCGAAACCAAGGCCCAATCATCCCAATGAAAGCGGCCAGAAGAGGCAAGACCGAAAAAAGCACGTCAAGTTCGATCAAATGTGAAGGTTTTGCTCACCGTTTTCTTCGATTACAATGGCGTGGTGCATCATGAGTTCTTGCCAACAGGTCGTACGGTCACTGTCAATTGGATACATGATTTTATTACTAGTGTTTAGTTATGGTATACCATGAATAAAATATAAAATTATGTATGGTAAAGCTCATCCTTGTTTTGACATTTGACATTCTAACCTAAACACTGATCAAAACCGACCGGTCATAGATTTTGAGCGTTTTGAATGACTTTGAAAAATTGAAACTTTGAAAATTATTTTAAATATTAAAACTAACTTTAGAAAAAAAAAGAAAATATTGGTTTTTAAGTTTGAACGTCATCATTGATTGTAGTGGATTTCCTTATTGTTTTAAATCAACCAAATATATTTACAAGCACTTTTCTTTTATGGGTAAAAGCGACTCGTGTTTACTTTTTATACTGCGCTCTGCGCGTGTTTTCTTTCATATCAACATCAGCATTCACACTGCATATAAATTCAATTTGTCTCTTAAATTCCATCTCGAAAAGCGTGTTTAATCAAATTTAAAATTCCCTCGCAAAAACAGTCGTTTCATTGCACCTCCCCCCTCCGCCGGGCGAAACGGGAAATAATACGGGAACGGGGGTAAATGGTTCCGAGTTAACATCACTCGGGACATAAACTGTAAGGAGAGTGTCATGTGTTCTGTGTCAAGTCGTGGAATTGCCACACTATTTTATTTGTTAGCCAAAGTAACACCAGCGCCAGTTTATATTCCTACTTAAATAATTCCCGCACTGAATTCCGGAACGAAATAAGATAATATGTTGTGTGGAATTGTGTAGCTACGAGGGTAGGTGCCGGGAATTGTGGATGTGGATGTTGGCTCGGTAACTAAATGTTTAATCATAATAAGGGACGCGTCGCGAAGAGAGCGTTAAAAATCGCGTTCCAGCTGAATGCTTAATTCGTTCTGTTTATTGGTGACCTCCGTGACTGAGCAGTAACTTCCTTCGCGGAGGTTAAATATTAAAAAAAATAATAATACTACATTATATGTTTGTTCTCACATAATTCTAAATGCATAAAAAAATTGTATTTTTATACCTCAATACAATGTGGAAGACATTCTACATTTTGTCTTGGAGATACACTAGTAAAAATACCTTTTTTTTCGTAGGAAGGAATTACTTTGTGGTTATTACTAAGTATTAAGTTTTACCCGAATGAAGCTTGAAATAAGCGAAACCGGTTGGTATTAATTAAAAATAAATTAGTGATTTAAAACGAAGTGTTTCTTTTACTTAATAGTAATGATACCAATCAGAATCGAAACGTTCAGTAATTCAGTCATTTTTAGCAGACACGCGGAATCTCATTTGCAATTCAATTTTACAAAAAAAGACTCCCTTAATAATTGAATTAAAAATTACTTTGTATTCAACACTTTATTAAAACATATCAACATATTTCGAAAGCGATGCTTTCCTCATCAGGAATATACAGAATACTAAAAAACAATAATGTCAAGTATATGGTAGACAAATGACAAACATACAACACAATGATATAAGAATAGACAAATTATAAACATAACAAAAATTGATTTAAGTACGCAAGTAATTAATCAAAAATGTTAATTAAAAAAAATTATAAATTATGAGGAAAACATCGATTTCGAAACCAGTGGAAATGTGTATTTTAATAAAGTGGTGAATACAAAGTAATTTTTAATTCAATTATTAAGGGAGTGTTTTTTTGTAAAATTGAGTTCCAAATGACATTCTGCGTGTCTTCTAAAAATGACAAAAAAAATTATTAATAATGACGCCACAAAATGAGTACCAATATTTTGAAGAAATTAAAACACTCTTTAGTTTCCTTGCAGTTATTCAGTTTTTGCAGTATGGCGAATGGCGACCTAATATGGTAGTATAATCTTCCTTGTTGAATAATGCATGAGGTATGCCCAATTTTAGCTAACAAGTATGCCCTTTGAATCCAGACAATCGGATGGTAGTGTTTCAATCAATAATCAGCCCCTTCGCATGCCTCGTCCCTCACACTCGTTCATATTCTCCTCACCCCGAAAAACAAAAATGTACACCTATATACGAGTAAGCTAAATTGAGGACTTTCGTTCTTATGTTGTCTTATAATTACCATTCATATATCCATTCGTACTATCAGCTTCTGTCTTCTTAGCAAATGATCCTGATTTTGCTGAATTTATCGAATCAATTATTTTTGTCACATAAATTTCAAATTAGCACGATGAATATCTCGCTCTGTACGAATAGACTTAATTTCACTGGGCTCTCTTTGCCGGCCCCATTTTGACAAATGTATGAATATTTTATTCTTTACACCCAAAGAAACCTGTAGCCTGAAAACACGAAGCATGTTTAGTTCGATAGGGCCACAATATGTTTTTACATCAATATATTACATTTTTCTCATATAATGCTTTTTCACATGTAATGCTTTTTTTCTAATATATTGCTTTTTTTCTAATGTGCTATACATATTTGTTAAAAATGTGCCTTAAAAATACCAACCCATATTTTCCCTCCGGGGCAGGCGAAAAAGGTAGAACACCATAAATCACAGTCATGGAACACCTTCATTGCTTCATCCACAATCGTACGTTTGCTGCAACTTTACACCGTCCTATCATTTTATACGTATACATGCTTACAGAAGAGTTTGGTTAACTTACATATTTATTTATTTATTAGATCGTCACATGTCTCCTTAATACTTTTTAATCCAAGCTCCTTCTATCCACCTAATGGTTCCTTTCTTATTATTATTCGTTACGCTTATACAAGTTTCGCATTATTTTAAATCCTTAAAACGACATTTCATAGTATGCCTTTCACATTGAACGACTTCATTGGAAAACACAAATTAATCTAACTAGGTTCGAATTTTGAACATCTTCATTAGAAAAACTTAAGTGGAACAACTAGAGATAAATAAAATAACAACTGATCCAAATGTAATATTAATAAATAAAAATCATATAATTATATTATAACATTACCTATCAAATTAAGAATCATTGCTCCCTTATCAGACACAAGAACTCTTCTTTTCTGATAATGTATATACTACCAAGAATCCCATTTAATTAAATATTTGGTAATATACTTGTAATGCTACCTATAAGAAAATAAAAAAAGTTTAAAAAAATGAAAGGAGGGAAATTATCCATTCTCCTCTACTTAGAATTTTTATTAAACCTAAACAATACAATTCTTAAAGTAATTCATGAATTTAACAAACACACTTAAATTCATTTCCTTAAACAACATTCACGTCATTATAAAACAATTAAGAAAAAACTGTCGCCATTAAAAGGGGGGGAAATAGATTTCAACAAACTAAAAAAAAACTGTAACTATCTTTGATTTACTGGAAAAAAAATTAACTATCTTTGATGTACTGGAATATTGGAATACGTTTTCAATAAATCGGTTTTTCATAAAAAATTAAAAAATCATTTCAAAACCACCATAAATATGAAGATTTAGCAGGGGAAAATAAAATCATATTCATAAGTCGTCTCAATGTGGCCTAAACACAGTTAGAAAATGACCTTGAACGCCGAAACAGCTGTAACGATAACAAACTAAAATACTGCTTTGCAAACTACAATAATTACATTATTAAATTTGATTTTCTTCATATTAGTGCAAACACGTACAGTGGCACTATACTATTCACATTATACCGTGCGTGAATGTGTTCATAGATAATGTACGAACCTTATTTTGCCGTGACTGCCACTTTACGTGTCTGTGTTGCGCGGTGCTGGTAGATGTGAATCGAACTTAAAACACACTAACAAGTAAAAAAATCCATATCAATTTTTGCTCTTCTGATGATTTCCACCATCCTTTTGTCGGAATATGTGACTGTCTGAAAATGATTGTTTCAGTCTTCGTGTGTCATCAAATTAACAAAAGATTATAATACTATCCAACCAGCTTTTTATACTTATAATAAATTTTAAAAATTATATTTTAAATAAATAAGATAAAGAAAATATATTAAATAAATAAAAAGTATATAAATTAATTTGTAACGATTGCAACTTTTCTGACATAGGAAAGATTTCAATAAATTTTAATATTAGATCTAAGGAACACCTGAGGTGTTTAAATAATAATTTTTATTCTGAATTTGCCTATCATATTTTGTAAACCAACCATTCTTTTGACATAAATGAAGGTTTAAAAAAATTACAAACAAATACAACCGGTTTACAATTAGACAAATCTGCAATTTTACAAATCAGAAAAAAGTGTTAATAGCCAAATAAATATAATTAATAATCATTTTTTTTTAAATGCTGTATCTTAAATTTATTTTAATTTGAATAGTAAAAATATATATATTTTTAAATTTCTAATGTAAATTTGTTATTCAATGTTATATAATAATTTCTTTATTACCATTTTCGATTAATTACTTACCTACTTTAATCGATTTTTGTTTATATATATGATTTGCCTATTCTTACATTGCTAGTTCTTACATTATTGTGTTCTATGTTTATCATTTGTCTGTACTTGACATTATTATTTTTTAGTATTATATATATGTATATTCCTGATGAGGAAAGCATCGCTTTCGAAACATTTTGATATGTATATAATAATAAAGTGGCGATTACAAAGTACTTTTTAATTATTTTATTGACAACAGATTAGTTAAACTATTTTGTCACTTGGCTTACTTGAATATTACGCATCAATTAATAGACAGTGCGAGAAAAGAAATAATTTGGAGTTGTAGCCGTATTGCTTTCGAGGTGCCATTTGTCTTTATTCAATACGGCAGGAGGTGGTACAGATATAAATCACTAGTGGATTTATTGCGGTGGTGTACTTATTGTCAGGCGGGCCCGGACCCTGTATGTAAAGCGGGCCCCATTGACAACACCTGGCTACCCTAATACTGACATACAAACAAGTGCTGTAATAAATTGTTCCCGGAGCGTTTTATTCGCTATGTAATGATATGTTTATCAATAGGTTGGTACTAATACCTGCTCTTTGGGATATATTTTCTAAAGCATCTATATCCTTAAGTATTTGGAATATGAGAAGAATTTTATTGGCGATTTCTAATAGGAGATAAATCGTCAAATTATATGATTGAATTTGCTGGTGCATTAATTTTATTAATTCTCGGAGATATGTTTACTTCACTATAACAGTTTTTTTTTATTTAGGTTTATAAATTTGTAAAAGAAGTATATATATATATATATATATATATATTTAGGAATCATAATTAACGCAAAAAAAATTCTCTTTAAAAGCATTAAGAATATCTTCCCACGCACATTTTATATAACCATTTATTTTGCTCTTTCTCAATCCATAACTACGTATGAACTACTGTCTTCGAAAAATACAACAAATATTTTGTATAGACCTACTAGTAAAAGCACTAAAAATTTGGCTGAGTTTTTCATGCCTTTTAAGTTATGAAAATTAGATAACTTAACTTCATCTCATCAAATCAAATCTTCGTCTTCCTCTACGTTCCCAGTCAATTTTATTAACAAGACCTTCAACAGACTAAACTCTTAATATCCTATTAAATATACCACCCACGGACAAAGACGTTTAAAAACTATCCAATTAAACTATATAATCACATTACGTCGAATGCGCATGCGTCTCACTGATAGACGTCAAATATTGAAAGCATTTAAAATTAAGTTACTCGTAGTTCCTGCATACCTCCCTACTAACGTTTAACGCGGTATAATATAAACGTTTTAACGAAAATAACTTATAAAGTCGGGTCACCAATAACGCGGAGCTAGTGTTAGTGTCAAGTTAACCCGTTTGTGACTATAAATCCTTAGATTATAATCGATATTTGCAAATCATTATCAAAAAATTGCTCTTTTTTATGTGTTTTTTTTTACTTTTAAGATTTTACATTTAAAAATTTAAAAATATATTTTAGAATTTAATATTCTTTCTTGATCTTCAAATCTTAGCATTTTTATTAAAATTTTCTTGAGTTTTTTTTTTTTTTTTTGATTTTATGGATTCTTTCGTAATCCTCTAACTAACTAGGGCTTTGCAATACCCCTCATGATCTAGCTGACTAGTACTGCGGCTCTTTGGCCTTATTACTATTACCATCTGATGGTTTTATTTACTTGACTGAGTTTATTTTACATTACATGTATTTTTAGGGAAAAGATCTATTTTATGAACTTTACGGAATTAGTTTTAAATATTGCCAGTATTTAAAAATAAGTTTCGTGTAATTTTCACATCATATCACATTATATAATATTTGAAAAAAATTATAAGAATATTATGTATTGCATAACAGCTAATTTTTTTTACATGAATACCGCAGAAGAGTCTCAACTGCTCCCAATCGTCTGGAGCCAGTAAGACTATGGCATCCCCAATTGGGAAATGTTGTGAGGCTGAAGGTATTGGGGAGGGGAAGGAGAAGGGGAAGAGGAAGTTGGAAAAATTTCTGGCTATTCAGATCTGGTCACCAAACATGGCTAAAAGCCATTTCAAACAACGTTTCAATTCTGAATGGTGGTCTTTCACCAGGATGATACTGAGAGTATCTTCCACTCTGGAACGTGCGCAAATATACTATACATTATTTTTTAATTAATTAATTGTGAAACACCACAAATTAATTAAATTAAATTTATTTTTCAAGTTACATAGGTAATGAATGTACCTATTTAATATTTGTTATCAAAGACCGAAACATTCATCAATTGTGGTGTTTGCTATTTAACGGGGTTGAAAAATAATATGTAATATGTATATAAAATATATAGCGTCACATATTTCAAAAAACAACATTTAAAACATATCTCCCCTTTTGTTCATGTACGTCTGCATAAACAAATGCATACATACACAACACATACGTACACATACATGCACATGTGTATATTTACATTTGTTTTAAAAGTAAACATCTGAAGTGGACTTGAGTCTGTAAGTAAGCGATGAATAAAAATTAACTAACGACGATAGTTTATAGTAACTAGACATCCTTCAATATATATAGTAAAATATTGTTTATATTATAATAATTATCTGTAAATAAACAGAAATGAATAAATAAAAAAATGAATAAAAAATAATAAATAAAAAAAAATAATTAATATAAAAATAAATAAATAAAAAAACAGTATGAAGAAAATAAAAAGAGACAGAAGAAAAGAGAATATAACCAATAACGACAAAAATAGTAATAAAAGTTTAAAATAAGATTAGAATTAGCTTACTATTTACGTTTATCCCATCAAGTCTTTTTGGGAGATATTTCTCACAGCCCGACATGGACACATAAAAGTCGTGTTATCTCATTTTGTACTATTGTGAGGTATACGATAAAAAACTGTGTTAGAAAGGAAAAAAACACCCTTTTATTGCTATTTAAAAATTAACCATGCATGTTTACAAAAAATTATCATTTTTTCTCAAAAAGACTCGAGGGGTTAATTTGTAGTAAACCGTTTTCGGCTAATATTATTATACATCTTTTTAAAAAATTCTGTTATTTGTATGAAGTTTTATTATGGGGTATATAACATGTTTTTTAAATTTAAAAATATATCAACGTGTGTTTTCGCTCCCCGTTTATTACCTAATATAAAAATATAAACTTTTCCAACGCAGAGCTTTTATGTAAGTCTTTTCACGTAAAATCGATAGCGCCAAGCACAGTGCTTACGTTATGATTCATGGCCATTCTTATCTAAAATCGTTCGGTGGAAACTGCTGCAGTTTCCTTAATAATACATGTACTAGATTTACGTGGTAAAAAGTATATTTACAATATAATTATATGTTGAAAGTAGAACGGGTGTACTAATCTGGAAATTATTTGACGTTTGAGCTGTAAAAGTAAAATTAAATTAAGAAATGTGTTGAATGAAACTTAAATAAAATTACGAAGCTCATACTCATAGTATTTCATACTTTTCATCACAATTAATAGGTCCCTGAATAAATGAATAATAATAATAATAAAAAACAACAGCAACGAGGCTCATCGGGTATAAAGTCAAACTGTTAACGTTTTGGAAATGTTTGAAGCATTTAAAAATGTTTAGATTCTGATTTCAACAATTCACAGAAGATGCAAACCGCAAAACGTTTCAGGTTTTAGCGAAGAAAATTGTCGTATTTGTGTAGGCGTTTAAGGTAAATATTTAAGTTCAAATAACTTATTGAAGTTTGTAAACCTCATTGTAGTATTTTAATCATTAAAGAAGATAATATTAACACATCCCAAATGAACCACGAAACCGAAAAAACAACAGAAATTAAAAGACTCCAGATTGTAATTGAGTTCGGGATGAAACTTTGCAATCATCATAAAGATAGCAGCCAATAATATGGGATTTATAAAAATGGAGGATAATATTAACAAATCTTGAACATGAAGTATGATATCGGTGTAAATGGCGTAAATTGAACTGATCTCATTAGCTAAGTTGGTTAAGCGGTTACCCCGGATAGGTAGAGGTCCTGGGTTCGAATCCCAGATGTGACTGAAATCTTTTTAATTTCGGTTGTTTTTTCGGTTTCGTGGTTCATTTGGGACGTGTTAATATTATCTTCTTCAATGATTAAATATTTAAGATCCGTTGCTGAATAAATAAAAGTTTATCGGCATAAAAGCACATGAATTTGTTTTAAATCATTTCAATTTAATGAAACGATCGACCGGTTTCGAAAGTACCCTTCCTTCGTCAGGACCATGTTAAGAGTAACCTAAAATGCAAAATAATGACAGACATACATGATTTTAGACATACATGAATAATAGTAAATTTGTCGTATAGTCCTCCTACAATAAACTATGCATGAATATTTATCTTTGTCATTATTTTGTGTGTTAATTTAGTTTTTCAACATAGTCCTGATGAAGGAAGGGTACTTCCGGAATTGGTCGATCATCACATTAAATTGAAGTGGCTTAAAACAAATGTATGTGTTGATATTATAATTATGGCAAGCAACAAAGTAAATGCTTTTTACGAAAAGTGCATCACTTAGGTCTGACCGATTTTCTTTTTTTTTAATTACATCAAATATTATTGAACCCGCTCCCTCCAGACCAATATCAGATGTTTTGACTTAGACCATTGATTCAGGGCTATTGTAAAGTTTTTAAAAGCAAATCTTCAGTTAAAATCGTGTTTTTGTATCTTTCGACACGTTTTGCCTTCGTGGAAATAATATGGTTGCTAAACAGTATACAACCACATCCAGTGCTCCATTTTTTAGCACTAGATTCGAGAGGCCAGAAGAGTGGCACCCCTATAAGGCATCCCGAGAAAAAAAAATTAATCTTCAAATTATCCTCTATGATCTTCTCCCTTATTCAAATTAAAATATAGTCATGTCACAACGAAGAAGGTTGGAGAAAGGAAGATGGTGAAGAGGAAGGTGGGGAAGAGGAAGCTGGGGAAGAGGAAGTGTAGTTCGACACTTTCTAAAATAATGAAGTCTGGTTGATCTGTATCAGCGATAATGAAGTCTGGTTAATCTGTATCAGCGATCTGGATCACTAAAACTGCAAATAAAAGGCAGATGTAAAT
>JAHDVE020007195.1:0-30705 GCA_022606495.2 Halesus radiatus | reverse complement strand
GACGCTTCTCCGTATTGGCATAAGTTGTTTTAATTGAAAATAATTATGATTAAAATTGAAAATTAAAAACACCGCACGTTTCTCACAGATGAGTGTTATCGTTGTACATTTGACCCTGGTGCTTCTGGGATCAAGTGAATGTCAAGTTATTCATTAGAGACTCCGTTAATGAGATGAATGCATAAAAACAAGTACGACTTACCTACCAATCAAAATCTCTGGACCTAATTTGATGTACTTGTTTATTTAGAGCAGTGATGCACAACCTTTTTCGGAGGGGCAATTTAGCCATTTTCAACGTGTTCTAGGGCCGCGGGAGATAGGATACCTACAGCTTGACATGGTTAACTTCGCAGTCGGTGGCATCATTAGTGTAAATGTTGTTATAGTTGTGAATACCGTACAAAAGTCCCAACTGTCCGTTAAATCAGTAGGTATTTACCTACTATAATCCTAAAATATCGCATTTTATTATACCTTAATGCTGAATCTTTAGATGCCATTTCAAAGCATATTTAAAAAAATTGTAATTCACGTTTTCAAATAAAATTTTGTCTGGTACCTCTTTGTATTAAGCTATACAATGGCAACTATTTAATAAAATAAACACAGAATGTGCCAAAAAATGTCGTCTCTAAGGTCAAACGAATAAATGCTGTTGATTTTTATTAATCACTTAAATTAGAGGACCATTAAAAAAATGCTTCTAATTTTGGGCGGCTGAAACGAAATATAAGACAGATAAGTTTATCCCGATACTCTTTACATATTTTGGACGTAGCACCCGAAAATCCGAACGATTTCTATTAAATAAGAAATGTCAAAACTCATTTTGCGTTACTTACGTGTTTTCAGAAACAACATAGTAATGGAAAAAAAAAATATTTGTAAAAAGCATTAACTTTGTGGCTCGCCATAATTTACAATAAAAAACACATAAATACAGTCCCTCGTATCTAGGATGAACGAAGTATGTATGAAGAATGAGCTAATTATGAATGTAAGTAAGTCTAAAGTCATGGTGTTTGAAAGAGAGAGTACGAACACAGTGTGCAATATAGTTGTGAATGACGAATACTTGGAGCAGGTAGACGAGTTTGTGTATTTGGGAAGTATGTTTACGAGAGATGGAAAGGCTGATAGGGATATTGAAAGAAGGGTGAATGCAGGAAACTCCATTAACGGAGGACTGAACGCGGTTGGCTCAAACAAAAAGTTGTCCAAGGAAGCGAAGCTAGCAGTCCACAATAGAGTGCTGATACCAACCTTGATGTATGGCAGTGAGGCATGGAACTGGCAGAGGAAGGATGAAAGTAGACTGAATGCTGTAGAAATGAGATCTCTGAGACGAATGTGTGGTAAAACCATGTATGATCGAGTGAAAATGTTGAGATTCGTAAAGAATGCAAGGCTGATGTAAGCGTAGTGAGCAAGATTAAGAAAGGGACGCTTAGATGGTTTTGGGCATGTAGAGCGAATGAACGAAGAAAGGAGTGTAAGGAGAATATATGACGCGAATGTGAATGGAAGAAGAGGCCGGGGACGCCCGAGGAAGACATGGCACGATCAAGTGAATCAAATGCTCGAGTCGGGCCATGTCAGAAGTCGGAACAACAGAAGAGAATGTATGAGGCGTTGTATGAATGTGAATGAAGCAAGAAGTGTATACCAAGATCGAGTTGTTTGGCGGTCCGTCCTCTCTGCCTACCCCTGCGGGGAAACGGCGTGATGGTTAGTTAGTTAGTTAGTTAGTTAAACACATAAATTTGTTGTAGACCACATCAGGAGAATATTATAACTGTTATAATATTCTCGTGATGAAGGAAGGGTGCTTCCGAAACCGGTAGAGTTTTAATAAAATAAAAGTGGTCTACAACAAATTTATGTGTGTTTTTATTGTAAATTATGACGAGCCACAATTTAATGCTTTTTACAAATATGTTTTTTTTTTTAATTTTATTTAGCCAAGTGGGCCGCATGCGGCCTGCAGGCCGCAAGTTGTGCATCACTAAGTTAAACGTTAAAAAATGTGGGATATACAATTAATATTATTTATTTTCATTAGTTAGATACCATTAAGTTTCCAAGGGTTCGTGTTGTTTCCAAAATCCAACTATATTTATATGAAAAGGGTATCTCAAAAGAATTATAATACATATTTTTTTTAATTCTTTGGAAAATCTTTTGAAAATGACTGTTTCGCGTGCTTAACCTTTATAAGGGTATTTTCACTTTTTTTTTACTTTCGAAAAAAATTACTATACCGATGACACTTTTATTCTATTATGTTTACGAAGAAAATTTCTATAACGATTGAAAATGTGCCATTTTGAATTTGCGGCCAAAACGACATGTTCGTTTTTGTTCTTAAATATGGCGTTGTTGACGTCACGCCAACCAACGACGGTGACAGGGGTCTTACTAGCCTGTGGCGTTATCTACGTCATAATCAAGTTTTAGCTGGTTGGAACCGTTTCAGAAATTGCAGTTTTAGATCGTTTTTAAAATCATAATTATTAAGGGGGAGAGGGACGTCGGAGAGTTATTATTTATTAATTCAAAATAATTATAGTTTTATTACGCAATACGATAAACATAATATTTTTAAATAGAAAAATATTTGTTAAATATTTTATAAATTTACATAGGCTTTTAGCATTTATCAAAATCTAATAAAAAATATTACTTTTTCTGACCGTCCCATTGTATGTTTTACAAAATATTTAAAATTCGAATATGATTTTTAAAGTGGAGAAAAGTATTTTTAATCCTTTATCGTTGCGTTTTTGTAAATAAACATAACTAAAGATATGTAATTCGCATAACAAAAAAAAAATAACAAAACATTTTTATTTTATTTATTACATTATTGTGCTTTATGTTTATTATTTGTCTATACTTGATATATTATATTCTGATGAAGAAAGTGTCGTTTTCGAAACATGTTGATATGTATATATTAATAAAGTGGTAAACACAAAGTAATTTTTAATTAATTTATTTATAAACTTTAAATCTTTCACTTTTTTTTGCGTTATCGATAGTTTGTGAAAATGGCCTATTTTAGAAGTTACAACGGGTCAATAGCATCAAATTTATTTGCGCATTCAAAATATAACTTCTTCAATGAATGTAAATTGTCTTTGTGGCGCCATTTTCAATAATACTAAAAAAAAATTACAATGAATTAAAAAATATAATAACTTTCCTAGGTATACCAAAAAAATATAATAACTTTCCTAGGTATACCAAAAAAATATAATAACTTTCCTAGGTATACCAAAAAAATATAATAACTTTCCTAGGTATACCAAAAAAAATATAATAACTTTCCTAGGTATACCAAAAAAATATAATAACTTTCCTAGGTATACCAAAAAATATGATAACTTTCCTAGGTATGCCAACAAAATGTAATACTTTTCTAAAGAGCAATTACTTACTTCGTACTTCAATGTCTCAATAAATAATAAATATTATCCTCACTTTGTGTTAATTAGTATTTTAATTTAATTAGTAATTTATACGTGGGTGTTTTATCTGATACATAATAAAACAATTTTGCTGCCTAAAATAATCAGTATTCAGTTTGTTATTTTTCAACCTACGCTCTAATTAAATTGTATCTTCGTTATGCAATTACCTACCTACTGACACAAGTACTCAGTGGTGTTTTTCCCACTAAACACCTAAATAATTACTGTTATCTGTTTTCCGTGGTTTTATCGAATTTATTATTCATCAGACTGACGGCTTTTTGCTTTGACAGGTCTGGCTATTGGCGCATCTACACCGAGATACGACTTATTTTGCTTCTATTTTCAGAAAACTTTTAGGTGACGAATTTTAGATTACCTGATAATCTTGGGGAGAAATCGGTGGAAGGTAGGAGAAAACGCCCCACCTCTTAGCGGCAGATAGTCAACCCCCAGATGCGGTGGGAACCAGGAAAAGTAGATGCATTTAAGTTGATACACAAGCACGTAAAAAAAACTGCTGAAAGTCGCATTTCAAACTGTCAACAGTCACTAAGAGACGCCACCAATGTCACGCCATCATGAAAATATACTTTCACAGATTGAACTGAGAGATATCAAATATAATGGAGTGACAGAAAATAACTTATTCGTCAAAATGCCATCAAGATATCTCTTTCAATGCACTTCTCTATATAATACGGTGACCGAATAAATCAATACTTATGAATCTGCACATTTCATATAAAGTCATTAAAAATAACTATTCCGGAAACCTAATCTAACCTAACCTAATATATATTTATTTTTTTAACTAATATATGTACATATTAGAATAAATGTAACCAATTTACATATGTTCTATTTTAAGTGAAATAAATAAATTATTTAATTAAATAAAAATATAAATTTTAACAGTTTAGATAAGATTAGGTTTTCGGGCTAGTTTTTTTTTCGTACTTTTAATGACTTTATATCGCTTTTAAAAAGTGTGCAGATTCATACGGGTTTTTAATACATAACCGTTTTATGCACACGAAGACACATGTCTAGGGAATGTTCCAGTAATGCCAATAGAAAACTTCTGCAATTTTCGAGATTCAGTTGTGCCTCTGCAATATTTACCGAAGACAGACAATAATAGCCAGTTTCTAAGGAAGCACGGGACTCAAGCAACTATTTATAGCTGCATCTGCATCTCATCCCGCTACATTGAACACGTAAAAAAATATTCCTAAATATTAAATGTCTCCTAACAGCTCAGAAGCATTCTAGAAAATTTCGTGGCCTGTTAAATTTGATTGGTGTCCAAAGCATTTAATATTGGCATTCACACAGGTAACCAGTTTTTTTTTCGACATTAACGTCACTTACATGTTTTTGTGTGGTCAAGTTGTAGAACCCATAGAATTTTTCGTTCGTAACCTACCTACCATTAAAATCAATTATTTAAAAAAAATACTGTTAATTAAATTCGGTTTAGCGTTTTGTTGCATTTTACAGCGAACGCCAACTATAAAAAAAATAATTGAATGATCAAAAAGCTTGATGTTTTTTTTACATTTTACTATTAAATACATGTATTTTAGTGAGCTACGTTTTAGCGTAAATAATTTTCGAGCCTTTGGCGTATCTCAAGGTTGTTTTTATCAACACAAGAAGCTGAGACTACGTGGTTAAGATCGTTTCCTGCTACGGAATACCCGCTGGGCCTAGAGTCTAGGTCTAGAGGCATGATCAGGTCATCGGGCATGACAAATTTGACTGTATAGATTCAGTGAGCACAATACTTAGATAATTATTAAAATCTCCACGCGGAAGGAGGACAATAATACCAATAATTTCAGTAGGTTTGCATTCATTGGGACAATGAACTTAATAAATCACTTATTACTTATGACGGGTAGGTACTTTTTTTATATGACCTTCACTCAAATTAGATACCTACTCATCTTCCTGGTATTCATATATAGGTTAGTAAACATAATATACACATTTCTAAATTACCTCGCATACCTACATTAAAAAAATTTGTAGCTGTGTATAATGTCGCACCATATTGGGCTGCTGTAAAGCTTGTGCAAATGCAACAGGGCCATAGAATTCATTAGAGAAATCAAAATCCCATCGATTAATAAATTAAAAATTGGTTAATTATTAATTGTTTTTGTGTTTAATTCGTAGAACTCCTTTATTTTTTTTTTAAATTGTGCACAGTTTGAAAATAGCCTTTAACGCCGAAACAGCTGTCACAATAACAACAACTAAAAATACTTGCGAAACTTAATAATAACATTATCAAATTAGATTTACATTAAATTTTAAAAAAAAAATTTAAAAAAATTATTAATAAAAAAATAAAATTGGTTGTAAGAAACACGTAAAATTCAATAGTATGTAATAGTCTATTCATTATAATAATCAGTTATATGTAATAGTATCCAGTGGCGCCCTTGAGGTGATTTTTCACAAAAACGGCGCTATAAAAATTATCCGTTTATTAAAGGCTGAAAAGCTGTGCTTACCTTAAGAAAAACCGAACTGAATAAAAAATTAAGCGATAATAGAAAAACAATACAATTTTTTTTTATCAAAATGTTTTATTCTATGAATTTGGTATGGAACTTGTGGTAATTTATTAAATTGGCCACAGAAATCAGGGGGAAATGATAATAAAATAGTCATTTTCGAATATTCATTGAAAAACTACACACAGGGTACCTTTGGTCAAAGAGCAATGAACGCCATTGATTGTATTCAATAGTATCCTTTTACTGAAAGATGCTCTGAGGAACTAGCGTCATTGATCCCTTCGGCATCGGTCCAAAGTCGGGAAACACAAACGAGCGCCCAACATTTTGCACACGGTTGACATTTGTCACATGAGAACGGGTCGCTTCTACGACTCGTTCTTGTGTACAACATCTCGGCTGTGGAATGATCTGCCGGCCCCTGTGTTTCCTCCATCCTACAGCATTGTTATCTTGAAGACCCCAGTTCACTCTTTCGTATCCTCTAAAAGACCCTCCACACAGCAACCTCAACGATGATATAGGCCTTGAGGGAAATAATATCAGAAATGAAAAAGTAACTAAGTTATAATTAGTTATATTATAAACATAAATTTACAAATAACATTTTTTTTTAAATATATTTATAAATGATAATAATATGTTAGGGGGAGATTGAGAGAGGAACTGATTCGTCAGCAATGGAGAAAAATAACCTATTCTGTATTATTGAATTGGTCTTTTGAGAGAACTTTTACATAGTTTTAATATTTTTTTAAAACTACTATAACAATATTACACGTGTACTAAAATTTGCACTTCACGACATTGAGAAATACCTTCCTTTACATTTAAAGGGAGTTTATCGCTTCTCACCAGTACCAGCAAGTCTCTTCTGTACCAGCAGTTTTATAAAAAGTAACTTTATATTTCAAACATTCGTAAAAATAATAATAAAATAAGAAGAATTATTGTTTGTTAGATTTGGGAAACTATTGATTGTTGCGCTTTACAGATTAGACTTTCCAGATTAATGGAAAATCTTTGAAAAACACTCATCCAAAATAATTCAATATTAAAAATAAGATTTGTCTAGACGAGCATTTAGCCGAAGCAACCCATTCCGCCATTATCTGTTGCCCCATTCAGATAATATATGTCTCAGTGAATTAAATTAATTTTAAAACGTCTCGAATCAATCGCTGTCTTTGTCCGTTCATAACCCCTTGCGACCCGCCGAGATAACCGACACATTAATCAGCACTTGCGTTTGTTAAAAAATAATTATCATATCATTCATAAAGCCCGCTCGTTAATAATTAACATTACGTTATTACTATTATTGTACGTAATCTTAAACGGTCCAATAAAAATGCCGACTTTGTTGATAGGCGTTTTGTGCCTGGATTTATAGCTCCTCGGCTGGTCTCAATTATAAACATATTGTTTATTGTCTTTTTTTGTTGCAATTCATGTTCGTGCTTGATTTTTTAACAGCACGTTTTTTGTCTTCGCGCATTAACATGTTAATAGGCCACTTGCATGCATTTTATAATAACTTGGAAAAATCGTGCGGACAGATGTTTCTACTAAGCTTACGAAAATGTTACGAAACTTAGCTCGTGACAACACTATTTAAAAATGTCCCCCCATGATTTTTTAAATTTATTTTCATAAAATTCCTCGTTGATTCCTTTCTTCAATATAGCAACATTGGAACTGCTTTGAATTTTCACGTTTTAACTGACACTTGTAACCTGAAAATGTTATAATACGAAATTATACAGTAATATTTTTGATATGAAAAACGATTGAAATTGATTTTGTTTGGGGTTAGTCTGTGTACCATTTTAGCCATCTGAGAGTAAAATATGTTACTCTGATAGGCGTAGCCCATTTTTTTCTGACAGCGTCAATTTTCGGTACGACGTCAAATCTTTTCCCTGTAGTTAAGTATTTTTTCAGAAAGGAACTATACAATATCTTTAATTCTTTTTATGATCTCGGACCCTATGGTAGTTATATAGATCCGTGCTTAAATAATAAAACTCCAATACAGCATTCGCTAGTTTGCTACCCGCTCAGAATTTTGACAGATATTATGACGTGACGTTTGCACAGTCGGGCTTCCGGCTCCGTGCTTATATGCATAATGGTGACGGTACAAAAGTTCCCAAAAATAAACTGAATTATATGAATATAATTTACATTTGAAAAGTTGAACAATATTAAACAAATGGTATAAGATTTAGTTTACGTTTAAGAGCAAAAATGTTCGGCTGTTTTCTTTGACGTTTAAAATTATAACGATCAATAAGATGTATCAAGGAAAAAAAATTGATGAGATGTAACATTTTTGGTATACTTCGTTATTTTTCCTCTACCATTCATCTTTTTTTTAAAACTGTTTTTTTTCGCACTCAATAAATAATCCCGTTCTTCCGGTTTATAAAAAATTCCGATTTTGCTGAGTGAAATATTTTTAAAAAAATCGCCATAGTTTAAAAAATACGACAATTTAAAAAAAAAAATAGAATATCTTTTTAATAATTTTTTTTATAATATAATGCAAGTGGCCTATTGTAATTGAATGTGTTTTTTCTAGCGCTATGTGGTAATTGGCCATCCCAATGTTCGATTTTCTGGAGTTATAAAATTAATCGGTGGTATCCCGTCAATAATGAGAGGAAAAATAAGATTTTCAATAAAGTTTAACGATAAGTGATGTGATGTATAGTCAGGATATTAAACTGCAAGTCGGATGGGTTGTATTCTATATCGACAGCAGGTACCTGTGGTACCTACCGACTTGATCCTTTTAACAACAGCTTTACACAGTTAAATTAATTTTCCTTTGATTCCTTGATTTTGCTTTGATTTCCAAATACTGTCCTGTAACCCAACGTTTTTTATACCCAGATTTGTACCTGTAACACGAAACTATATAATACAAACCATACCGTGAAAATTATTTTCGTATTAAGTTAAAAATGGGATTAATTAATTTATCTTTTAAATATAATTAAAATATTTTCTTGTGTAATAATTAAAATACAAAAAATATTTTTTCTTTAATTATAGAATAACGTATTCATGAAAATAAAAGTATTTTTTTAGATTAAAATATTCTAAATAAAATTTAAATATTACCATGGCCGAAAATCGAACCCCTTAGCATGAAACCCAATCAACTGTTTGGAAAGCAACCGTGCTGACCATTACACCACCAATTAATGTAAGTACGGCGACATAAATTTATTATATGTACTGAAAATAAGAAATACTCGTATGTATTTTTAAATTAGAATGTTACGTGCATCACATCACATCCGAAATTACATTGTTTATTTCTTAATACTTAAGTCCAAGCAGTAGTCGCATGCGATTCAGAGGCGTAGATAATTACTATAATATCTCAACAACGTATCTTCTGGTTTGTAAATAGTATGATTATGCTGAGCTCGAGGCAGCGTATTGTAATAAGAATGTGGAGACAGCAACTAATGAATGAGTGAATTTTCCCATCTATCCGTCATAATTGGATTGAATGGATTAGAGAATGGGAGGTAGAGAACCATTGAGACAGTATACGAAGCCAAACCATCTGGTAACAGGTCTTTAGGTAGACTAAGACACTACTTCATATGCAACGTGCTGGATTATCTGCAGAAACTAAGATAGAAAGATTCAGCAAAAAGCAATGGATCATCAGAAGTGGAATAGCATCACCAATTAAGTTAAAACTACAAAATCTGTGCCAAAATAAGAATGCAAGAATAGAAAAAGCCAATTCCCTATCAACTGTTGCGGTAAACTTCAATTGTTAAACCTTTTTTAAGGGCAGTTGTTCCCGGCAACATTCCAGACAGAAATAATAAAAACAAACGCAGCCAATTCAGAGCCCCAATGGTTTGCGCGCCCGCGGCTTCTGCAATACTTCCCGCACCTCCCCTTCCCTCCTCCCCCGGCCCAACAGTCCGTCATTCTTCCCCTTATCAATCACGTTGATTGATGGTAGCAGAGACACCTACAAAATAAAGCAGCTGATATAATGATGACCACTAGACGAAAGAACACTATTATTCTTCACACTCCCAATAACAGCAATTATTATAAAAAGGACTTGTTACTCTTTACCACTTTACTGACATAATATAAGTTTTTTCCTGAGATTACCTAAACTGCTGATGCATTTTCGGCATATTTATGATAGAAATATCTAGATTTTAAAGTAATTATATTTTCTTGGAGTTAGTTAGTTGAACCCTTTTTGGTGCTCACTTGTTGTGAACAATTATTTCCGTCGTGCTGTGAAATTTTTAATAAACCTATTTTAATGATTGATTACTTTATCGGGTTTAATAATGCATTTTGATGAAATAATTTCTACATTTGTTCTACATCTTATGTATAATATTAATTTATATATAACAACATTTTTGTAAATAAAATATGGAGTACCTACTAAATATTTTCATTGCCACGTAGAAAGGACATACTCTGCTTGTAAGTGTGGGTAAAACAAAAGAAGGATAACGTATACTAAAGTAAATAAAATAAGAAAAATAATATATTTTAAGTTACTAATGAGAAAAAAATACACTGAATGTAGAAACAGAAGGAATGCAAAGAAATATTGAAATAAAAAGTTAGATGGATGAGATGATATCCTATCAAACTCGTACCTCTCGCCATTATTCATTCTGTCAGCAATTGTCAATCAATCAGTACGGTAGAAAATTACATCCCCGATAATACTCCCAATAGAATATTTTTTAATTATTCTTCTAAATAGTTCTTTTGGATATGCATGAAAAAATGTGCTTTTCTAAACCGGAGAGATTTCATAACACGGTGTATCAAACCCCTACAAACGAAATATTCAACTCCAGAAAATGTTTCAAGTAAGAATGGGCAAAGAGCATTCTGTAGTCCATTATACATGCTTCATCTTGAAGCCAAACCCTCGCGGCTACCGTTGCATTAGTTTATGCAATTTCTAGAGCATTCCACAAGAAGGACTATTCATTAATGTAACGTCACATTACTATGAAGAATCTATGGAATATGGCAGTCCAATTATTTGTTCAATCGTACCAACCATATTAATCATCCAGCGTTCTATTTGATTGTAACTACATCGTCTATGGTAATGGCACTTCCAGTTTTCTTATAATTCCCTTATGTGTTCAATTTTATAAATGTCATATAGTGCAATCAATTCACAGTCATCTAAAACATAATATTAATGTTCAACTGTATTTGCTTTTTTATGAGGTGTGATTACCCCCATCATAGTTTTTTTACAGTAATATGTATATACTTAAGTCATAGATTAAGCACCCAGTGCCTCAGCAAACTAGATTACAAAAGCCAACAACACTGTGCTGATCATTCTAGAAGATCTGGGTATCGAAAAATGGACTACCTCAAGGACCCGTTTTGGGACCACAGTTGTATTTACCTTAATATTAATCTTCTCAGAGATATGAAAAAATATTGCTACCGTCTATTTGAAGTTATTTGATTGTTTTAAATAATAAAAAAAAATTAAATAAAACTTTATTTCTTTCCGAATTTCACGGAAAACTTAATTTATTCAATCGTCACCAAGCGAATCCCTCATAAATAAACGGAGCTTTGTTCAAGCGACATTACAAAGTCTCCGTGTTTGCATAGAGATGGCAACAAAGTAACATTCATAACCTTAAACAGGGTCACAAATAATTTCTGTACAATCTGAATCACAATACAGTACCGAGATAAAATCTTTTTATTAAATACTTCATCCATTGTTTGGCCACTTTTCCGCCAGAACAACCGAATAATTTCCACTCGTAAATAACCTCAAATAATGCAACTGTCAATTCGCCCGCCAAAACGGAGTTCAAAATGGCCGCCGCCGAACAAAAGAATGCCGCGCGCCGGCGACAAAAGCCGAGGAATAGAATCGTTCCTTTTTCGATTTGATTTAAGTCTGGATTGCCCTCCTTCACATATTTACTTCCGAGTTTGCGGTGGGATGTAGCACCATAAATCATCTGTGATTTACTTTTATTCAGTTGGCAATGCCTTCGGGACACGGCGCGCGATGCTGGCAACACTGGCGTAGAAAATTCTTGGAGTAAAATTCATGAAAACTTTCTTAAAATTTTGAGATGTATTATTTTTTGTTAGGGCAAATTAATACGAAATCAAAACTAGACTTTAAAAAAAATGCGCCAACGTAATATACCTATATATTTTAACAAGGTGTTTTTATTGGTAATTAAACGTACAACAATTTTTTTTCTAAATGGTTTGATAGCGTCATGAAACTAATACTTTTAACCAATCTACAGATTGAAACGTCATTACCATCAAGGGTTATAGATCTTTAAAGCATTTTTCAAACAGTCTAAAAATACAGGTTCATAATATTATTTTACGAGTTATGAGTACCTATCTAAATTGTTCCCTTTAAAAAGGTTCTGAAAGTAAGGCGAAACCGGTCAATAAAGCCAGTAGATTATTGTTTTTTTTGTAAATATTCTAACGTCGCTTAAGATCCGAAAAAAATTAACCTCCCTAATGTGGTTAGAAATTAACTTTCAGATTTATAGGTAATAATTAATTTATTTAATCTTTTAAAAGTAACACCACGAATAGAATTTACAAGGAAAAACAATACATCGTCAAGTCGTCCGCAATCTAAAAACAAGCATTTTTTTGTTTTTTTCTCCAATTTCGTCGCCGTCACTGGCTGCGATCACAAATCACCGCGAACAGAGCGACAAATGTAATTTAAAAATACTCCTCCCCTCCTCGCGCCCTCTCCCGCCCAGCCTCCGGTACGCCACTGTGTTCAACAATAATAATATGTATTCAGTATTGAAGAGCTTTTACAGGTTCCTTTTCGTGGAGTCGAAATAATAAAATCGTGTAATTATTTATCCATAGTTTTCCACATTTTTACCAGGTTCATTTTTTACTTAAAGACAACGACCTGAAAGGGCAAAGTGTTTTACGTTATATGAAATGTTTTACGTAGTTTACCGGGAATACCGCCGTTTAATTAGACGGATTATATTCCTTCGGAGTCTCACTTAGCCCAATATCTATAAAGCAGAAAATCTGTTTGCATGTCTAAAGCCTGTTTAGGTCAAAAGTAAAAATCAGAAGTTTAAATAAATTTTATATTCAACTCTTTTCGGTTTAATTTGTCACTTCCATCATACGCTAAGGAGCTTTTAAATATCTAACCTACCGCTGCCCGGAAACCATTCATTGCATAACCAATACCTCTGCCATATGTTACCCCGAGCAGTTCGCTAAGTTTGGTGACTTATCAGCGGTGAGGTTTGTGTGGTGGGCCGGATCGAGAGAGACAGGGATACCCTTTGACCTCTCCAGCCGGACTCTCTCGACCCATCGCAACTGGAGTACAACATCACTGACTCCTAGATTCTTACCCACCGCTCATACCACTTCCCAGAACTTCCTCTCCTTCCTTTACTTAAAAATACCCACCACACAGCATCCCCAAAGATGACATATCTCCTAAGAAAATTTATTTTCTCGGGGCCACATATATGGAGTTCATTTAAAAAAAAAATTAAAAGACGCCATGAACTTATTTTTCCTTTTTTACAATATTTGTGAGGAGAAATATTTCATTATGGAAATCTATTTCAAGGCCGGGAAGTAAAACCGATGTATGAATTTGTAATTTTTTTTTACATAACATACCTGCGATCATTTACAAGTGTATTAAAAATATACTGACGTTTGTTTTTGATTTACAAATATCCAAAATCGTTCATAATATATTGGTACCTATTTCAATTTTTCAGCACTTATTTTCTGATATTCGTGACGCACTAATGCATCCACCGTCATGTCAATTTAAATAGTTTTTCTTTATTTTTAATTTAGGTTAAAGTGTAGCTACTAGCTGGAAGGGAGGATAGACCGCCCTATCGCCGACAATAATTTGAATAAAAAATAACACGCTAACTATCTGATAATTGGAACAGCACATGACAATATATTCCGCTGCAAACTGTCATGGCCGCTAACATATCGCCAGAGGGGGTTCATGATGGGGAGGTGGTTTAATAGCCTCCCAACTCCCCCCCCTCCCTCTTTCTGTCCGGTAAGGGCCCCCACGGGACGCCCCTGGGCTCGACGTGGAGATTAGTAGCGATATATCCACTAAAACGGCAGATAACGCTATCGAAATTATATTTCGTACGGACGTTTTCAACTGTAACGCCACTGTCGCTTTTTGTTGCGACATTATTGACTTAATGCATTTGTTTGGTTGCATTTCCACCGTGTATTAATATTTTTGAAATTATCCCATATTGAATTTAGTACATGTAGTACCTACCTGTGGCGTGCATTGCTCTATCATAAAACGTAGGCTGTGTGTAGTTTTTCAAGATAGTTTAAGAGCTGTGCATCGATAATTATCGCTGACTATTATGTCGATCTAAATAAATTAGCGTTCAAATTCCTTATATATTTGTACATAAAAACGATGTTTTATATACTATTCTTTAATGGTTCGTTTTTCTTAGGGTAGGCATAGCTTTTCAGTTTTAAGGGACTGCACGGCACTAGTACCTACGTAGGTAACACTCAGATAGAATATGCATCGGAATATTTTGCTTGGTGCATATTTTTTTTTTATTTACTGTTTTTTTTTGTTCTCACCATGAGGGAAATAATTTCTGAGAAGACCTATGTCACCTTTAAGGATGCTGTGTGGAGTAGGGTCTTTTGTGGAATAGGAAGGAGTGAACATAGATCTTGAAGCGACCCATCTTGCAGGAGGGAGGACACACAGAGGCCGGCAGATCATTCCATAGCCGAGCTGTTGAACTAAAGAAAGAGTAATTTAAATAAAATTTAAATAAAAAATATTTTTGTTTTAAGCCACTTTATTTTTATATATATTTATGCATTCGACCGGTTTCGGTTGGACTCAACCTTCTTCAGGAATGTACACATATAAACTAAAATTAAAATACAGAGATATCATAATGGAGACAGAGAAAGTGAGGAAAAAAGACAGCACGATAGGGTAGAACAGGACAGAGCATCACAGTGGGGGGGTGGGTAGTGCGGTAGATGGAGAGGTAGGGGGAGGGGAGGGGAAGAAAGGGAACATCCTTAAAATCGGACTTTGGGTTAAATCTAATTGTTTATTTAAAATTTGGCATATATTATTTTTATTTGATTTTGATATTTCTAATGCTTCTAAGTTATTAAGGCGCAAGCCTATACTAAAAAAAATAAAAAATTAAATAAAAAAATAAAAAATAAATAAAATAAAAAATAAAGAAAGAGTCTTAGAAACTACCCGTTCTCATGCTGTACATATTTGTTTTACTCGCCCCGTTCATTTTGAACAATTGTTCAATAAGAGCAATCATGAACATCCTTATTTAAAAGAAGAAGAAGACTACCAAATCGTGCTCTATACAATAAAACATTGTTTTACTCAATCATTTTTTTATTATAATCAAAAGCTAGTATAACGCACTATGTGATAAATGTCAACCGTGTACAAATGTTTGGCACGCATTTCACGTATTTTCCTACTGTGCACCAGTGCCGAAGGGAACAATGGCGCTAGTTTCTCGGAGCATCTTCGGTTGAAATTCCGGTAGAACAAAGAATGCAATCCGTTTAAGATAGTATCTATCAAACGGACCGCCCGTTTCTGCACAGTCAAGGATTTTTTCAGGTATTTTCGGGCTAAAGACCAGAGGTTATTGATCCAACCAACAAATAAAAGCTATAAAAACCATCAAGATACAGGCATAAATTATTTTTCAATTTTTTTTCTGCTAGAACGACCAAATCCATTAATAATCATTTAAACACTCTCATGGCGTTAATATTTCGCGAGACGTGACAGATTTTTTACCCCCTCCCCCATCCCTCCCAGATGACGTCACGTCATGATGGAGCGAGAGGCAGCATCATTCGTCACCTTTCCAGACATCTCATTTGAATGTAATTTCCTGTTAACCAGAATTTCAGCCGTGTAGTGTGTTCGATGACTTATTTCTTGAATAATGTTATTTATTTAAAATAATACCGTCTTAGGTTTAAGGAATGCTAAAAAATGCAAAACTTTCTTTCCCATGAATTTAAAAAAATAATCCAATCATCCATAATGGAATCAATTTGACTAGGTACTTTTTTCATGGTTTGATCCGCGCTAAAAAAATGTCTTAATGACAGACAACCTTTGATAGGAGAGGATACTATAAGAAAAGTATAGCTACCGACGATTTTATAAAATTAAAATAACCCTTTGAACCAAGTAATTGGGTGGGTACCTACGTACACGTGTTTAACGACATACAATTTAATACAAACATTTGTTAAAAGCTTATGTTTAACACTTTCAGATATTGCAGTATAGTATGTTACGTTTGCAGTTTTGTTTGATATAAAATAAGCCGTATATATTACAATATTACGTCAACGTATACTTTGTGGAAGAAAAACACTGTTTTTATTGATTTTTTCTTATAAGACCAGTGATCTTCTTGATATGTACCTTCAGTAGGGCAAGATGCAAAACAAAACTTCGGTGGCCATGTGGGGTGACTCAGTTACCTCACGGATATTGTAATTTAAATACCTTTTAAAAAATGTTTCAAATTCTCATAATTTACACATTTAATGTGCTTTTGTGATACAATGATCATATTAAAGTTCATTTCATATAAACCTTCTTCATTCATTCCTGGGGTTTTGCTAACTTGCCGCGCCGCATGCATGAACATTTGGTACCTGCTGCCGGTCCGGCGGCCGAGTTCCTTACCCCTTCATGCAGTTTCAGTTACCGTGCTAACGAGTGAGGTAGCACGCATCATTCACAAGGGACTCAGTCATCGTGCTATTAGAGTGGCGGAATCCTGCATCTGTGGGTATGGTTTAAGCGAAAGGTTCTTAATTTAAGAACCTTGGTTCAAGCGCCAAAATATTATTTGTGGCAAGAAATGATACCCTTTTTTCAAATTTCGTGTCACTGTGTAGTGAGTTTATTTTAGTGGTAGATTATGTGATTATAGGTTTTGCAGGAATACAAAAATACCAACACTATAAGGTCTCTGTTTAAAATTAAACGTCGAGTAAATATGTAATTTTTGACTACCCCTGTTGGCAACGGGAAGATTAAAATATTACAGCACCATTGGGTGTAGTATCTAACACGGGATAAATAGAAAAGTTATGATTATGTGTCAGTTACACGGCTATAGAAACAGACAACTTAAAAAATATTTGAGAATAGACTCACAATTGAATGGGTAAAAATATGTAAGCATCACCTAAAGATATTAATGTTTTTGGGAACGGTTCTTCTTCTATACGAACAGACCATAAAATTCTCTTCACGACTATGATTCTAATTCAATGTCTTTATGTAAGCAACACCTAAAGATATTAAAGATTTTGAGAATGGTTCTTCTTCTATACGAACAGACTATAAAATTCTCTTCACGACTATGATCCTAATTCAATGTCTTTCAATCCAATACAATTCCAGGACAGGGTGAAGTTTTGACGGCTGACGGAATTAAATAATGCGAAATTTGATTTATGACCAACCCTTTATTATTATTCCACCCGCCCTGCTCTGTGTAGGGATGGCCCGCCCATTTCTTATCGATATTACTCTGACGGTCTTGTATTACGGGATGACGAATGACGATTTTGTATGATAAGCCGTAATAAGCCGTAAAGTAGGTAGGTACCTACATAGTAGATAATATCGAAATCTATCTGGAAAAGATAATCAATTCCATTGGTGTATCTAGGACTAGGACTCGAAAGAACTGACGTAAATTAGTTTTAATTTTTTATTGAAATAACTTATTAAACCTTATAAGCCTCATTATAATATTTAATAATTTTAAAAAAAATCTCAAACGAAATATGAAACAGAAATGACACAAAAAATATTATGGTAATGGTCGCATCCGGGGCTCGAACCCAGAACTCTAACCAATTGACCTAATACCATCATATTGTTTTCCTTCATCTTTATTGGTATCATAATATTTTTGGAGGCTAAATGTCGTGTTCAATTAATTGTCATATTTTTTTGTTTGACTGCAAGATTCTGCACGTATTTAATTGCTATTTAGATACTGCCACAGATATTATACCTTTCCGATTTTTATTTACATGGACATCTATTGACTTTTTCAAGAAGTTTCGGATAAATGTTCAATTTCAATTAGTTGCCATTGAATATATCCGCAAGATATCAGAATAACATTAAAATCCCACAATTCAACACTGAGCATACTCAATATATCCAACTCTATCCAGGAATAACTTACTTTAATAATCTTTCTTCAAATCTCAAAATATTCATGGATTCCAGCTTAATTTGAAATATTACCTCAAACATAAGTCTATTATTTGTTATTATAATTAGTTTAGTTTTCCAACAAAATTTGAGTTTTCTTTTCTTTAAGGCGATGCAATTTGAAGTAGTGCATAATCATGTGATTTTGGTTTTAAAATGTGATGGCCTAGAAATATCATGATTTAATTAAATACTGAAAGTAGAATAAACCTCGGTTTAAAGGAGCATTTTTTGGTGAGTTTTTTATAAGCCCATTCAAATTAAACTGCAAAATCTCCTACTTATGAACCCTTTTTCGGATAGTGTTATATTTTTATTGTGGAAAATTGAGTTTCTTTAGAATATGACCGAAAAATATTTTAATATTTATGCATGAGCTTTACAAAATAAAATAAAACAGTCATTTTGTTAATGTTTTTTTTTGCATAAATCAAAACATAGCGTGAATTTCAACCTTATTGCATTGCTGCATAAGGAGTGCGTGATTTCGTTCGAATTTTGCTAATAAAACTCGTTATCATATCTTAACTAAATTTACATTAAATACTATTAATTTATTACCAGTGTTACAAATTCGGGATATGGGTGTAATATTCGATGAAAACTTGAATGTATTACGCACATAAACGATATAACTAACAAGGCTTTAAAGATGCTTCGCTTCTTTTGCAGAACTTTAATAGATTACAAGTCTTTAGATTGTACGAAAATTCTCTACACTTCGTTAGTTAGAATTCATGTGGAGTATAATTCACCTATTGTATAAAGTACACTCTAACAATATAGAATGGGTTCAGCATAAATTTCTTAGATTTATAAATTTTAAACTCAAAATTACAATTGAAAATATTAATTATGTAAGTTTGATGAATCAATTGCATGTGATTACGCTGTCTGACAGGGGAGTTATGTCAGACCTAATTGTATTATATAGAATCATTCACAGCCTAATTGACAGCCCTGCCATCCTCGCCACTATTAAATTAAATAAGACAAACTATAACATTTTTCTGCAAAACTTATACAACCAACTATCAGTCTCATTCATTAACCAATGGAATGCATGATCATTAGGGTGGTCCAAAATTTTTTTTTTATTATTTTTCATCTGACCGCTCCGTGAATTTGTTACATGTATTATTAACATAGTAAAATTTCAGCGAGATGGCTCAAGTAAAAAGGGGTGCTCAATCGAGTGTTGTTTTTGAAATTTTTGTGTAAAATGCTTAATTTGTACTTTTTAATATATTATAATAAAACTAATATAAAACTTTTTTCCACTTAATTTTATTTGACTGTAACCGGGTTCAGCCTGTCAAGACCATCTTCAGGCTTATATACACAAATATGGCGGAGGGTAAGAGGGGTGGTCTACAAGAATTTTATTCGAATATGTGGGTTTTCTTACAATTGTTACTAAGTGGTTTTTGGCTGTCTAATTTCTAATTATTTTGGTTTTTTCCAGTAGGCATAATTACCTCGGGCTTGTAGCTTTAATTCAATATTGTTTGGGAAAAACCTTACAAGTATCATGCGTTATTAATGACCTAATTTTTAGTGTTGTCAAATTGTTATTATATTTATGGTGATATAATTATTACAGGTCATTAATAATGCATATTACTTTTAAGGTTTTTCCCAAACATTATTGAAGTAAGGCCACAAGTCCGAGGTAATTAAGCCTACTGGAAAAAACCAAAATAATTAGAAATTAGACAGCCAAAAACCACTTGGAAACAATTGTAAGAAAACCCATATATTCGAATAAAATCCTTGTAGACCACCCTCTCCCCCTACCCTATATTTGTGTATATAAACCGTGAGTTATGAATAATTATTATCAGTCTGAATATGGCAGTGTGCTAAACTATTAAATAAATATTAAAATAAAGTACTGAAGAGTTTTATAGACAAATTTAAACACTTATTTCGTAGACTGTGAAGTGAATCAGTGTGATAAAATGTGTTCATCTACTCGAAAAAAAGACAAAGTTTTTCTACTTGGGGTTCGAGGTATTGAGCCATTGATGAGGTTTAATCAACTTCCTACTCTTCGGCAAGTTTTACTCCGTTTTCACCACATATTAAATTAATCAAAAAATGTGAAAGACTCCGCGCACATACTTATTCCAGAACTTATAAAAGTATGGAGTAAATCTAGTATTCCGACCGGACAACAAAATAATTGCATTGAAAAACTGATTAAGTTTCATAAGAACTGATTGCTATTGAAGAAAAATCGAGGAAGAAATTCTGAAGCACAAAGAAAAAGAGAGTATTTGTTTACAAAAGAACTAGACAAAATTTTTGATATTGCCCATGGAAGCGCTTTGAATTTGATCAAAATTGCGGAAGACAGAGCGTTTCTCATCGATCAAAGAGGAGAACGTAAAATGATAATGATCTCAATCGACAAGAAACTAGAAAAAGTCAAAGAACGCTCTCTAAAACGGAAACAAAGATCTGAAGAATTGAGAGAAATGGCTGAAATCAAGGACTCTTTCTTGCAATTACCTCCTGAGACTTGGAATGACAATGTTGATTACCTTCAAGGCAAAAGCTGCGTCACAAATTTGCATGTTGTTAATGATACAGCGGAGAGAGGAGTTAAACTGTTTGAAGATTACAACACGTTACTCACTAAGACTGAGGAAGAAAAGCAATTTTTACTTCACATCGTTGAACAAAACAGAAAAATCGTTTCCACTGAAACATCCAAAAAGGAGTTAACAAACATAGTTTTGAAAGATTGCGACTAATATTATGTTAAGTATTACTTTGTTACAAAATTTTATTCATATTTAAATAATTTGTATACTTATTTGATTAAAATACTTGTAATATTAATAAACCTTAAATTACGTATTTTATTTAAAATCCTGAAATTTTGTCAAAAACTTATAATTCGATGAGCACCCCCTTGTATATAAGATAAGGGGCTGAAATTTTTAACACATCATAGGAATGGTAGGTGTAACAAATCAAGGGTAAGGCTACACCTATATTTGATTATTTTTTTTTTACTATATAGGCCTGGACCACCTATGATTTAGATAGCTCTTTATATTATGTTCTAAAATCCATGTAAAAACACAGATGGGCGTATAGACAAATAAATAAATAACTAATTTTACACAATAAACTAAACAATATTTTATGTTTCGATTTTATTATTTAATCGAAATTCCCTCACCAAACACAAGAATCTTGTTTCTTTATGGTGAGGAACACCTATTTTATGTTTAATTTACTACACTGTGTTAACCACCATTTAATATTTATATCCCTACTTACTAAAAAAAAATATTGAAGCTTATAAATCTCATTGCAATATTCGATAATTGAAGATAATTATAACAATTCTCTAACGAAATATGATAATCGGGTAGAATCTTGCAGTCATGCATAAAGATAGCAGCCAAAATATGTAGGAATAATTTGAAGATCATATTGACAGTTCTTAAAAAAATGAAATATGGTATCGATTAAAACGACTGAAAACAATAAAGTGGTATTAGCTTAGTTTGATAAAGCGCTAGTCCCGGATAGACCCAGAGGTCTTGGGTTCAGGTCCCAGATGCGATTGTTACCTTTTTGTATTCTGTGTCTTTTCTATTTCTACATTTGAGATTTGTTAAATTATTATTTCTAATTTTTAAACTGTCAATTCATTATGGAATTCCATTTTAATGTGGTAATAAACCAACCCGAAAGTAAATTTAAATATAATTGTAAAGCCGTTCCGTCAACAAACAAAAAAAAATAACAAATTTCTCAACCATAAATGTACAATATTTAAAAGATCAATGGGACTCACTCCTGGCATAGATGCTATATATACCATAGATTTAGTTTTAATTACCTGACCTACATCAGAGCAGGTTTCACCTAGTGAGGTAGGTACTGTAAACCATACAATAATATAATTATGTAACATATTTAAATATACCGTATTGTATGAAACTGTATAACGTTCTTTCAATAAACGTCGATTTATCGACAGTGAGACTAAAACTAAAAAAAAATGTACCAGTCTGAAGATGCCTGTAATATGGTGAAACCGGTCTCGTCTGAAATAAACAAGTGGCAAAACATCCAAGCATCTCCTAAAACGATGGACCCTTTATGGAGTTAATTTTTGGTTTTTAAATATTTGAGAAACATTTTTTTTTTTAAAAGAAAGACAAATATTCTCTGGTTACGAACAACCTGACCATATTTGAAAATCTCCTACTACCATCACAGTAAGCGGAAGACGTTGCTTGTGTCGTAATGGAGGACTTGGCCAGCCGAGGAATTGAACTCACGACGCCTGGGTGAGACCCAAACGCGATGCCAACTCAGCCACTGACCGGTTTATGACTCATTAATTAATATGACTTTTTCTTTTTTATATATGAATACTCCACAAGAGTTCCAACTGCTCCGAACCGTCTGGAGCCAGTGAGACTATGGCATCCCTAATTGGGGAATGTTGTGAGGCTTAAGGTATTTGGGAGGGGAAGGAGAAGGGAAAGAGGAAGGTGGGGAAATACCTGGCAATTCAGATCTGGTCACCAAACACTGCTTAAATCGATTTCAAGCAAAGTTTCAATTCTGAATGGTGGTCTTTCACCAGGGCGATATTTAGAGTACCTTCCACTCTGAAACGTGTACAAATATACTACATATTATTATTAAATGAATTAATAGTGAAACAGCACAAATTAATTAAATAAAATTTACTTGCGTACGCCGGGATTTGAACCCGCGACCTTCGGATTCGTAGTCGAGAGCCTTACCCCTCGACCATGGAGGCCGTCATAGTTACATAGTTACAATGGTTTTTTTGATCGAAAAATTCTTTTTAATATTATCTTAATATAGATAAATCAATTTTATTTCAAATTGGTGTAGATCTCACTTCTTGGAAATACCCGTTCAATTCCCTAAATTCAAAGAGTCTGGTATAAAAACCTACCCGGAAGTAAAAAGCTCATATCGCAAAATATATACCATTAAATTGCAGTTCTTAGATATTGCAGTAGTAAAACGAAGGCGACAATTTGTTGGCGTGTTATCTATTATTATGGTTTCGACTAGAAACGCTTGAAATATAAAATACAAGATCATACGGATCTGATATAATGGGCCTAGGGATATCCTCAAGGATAATATTATTACGACAAACGGACGTCTTCAAAGCTAAAATAGCCTTAGATACTTCATCACAACACACAATAAGAGCACTTAAACACCTTGCGAGAAAGCACATTTTCACTTGCAGTGAAAACGCATGTAAGTTATGATGCATTTTCATCAACAATCAGTTATAGCACAATTTTCTATTAAGTTCCCTTTAATGTAAGACTCTGTTTTGGTTCTTATGCTCTTCCACGTAGATCACAATATTCTATGAAATATTTGTTTTACATGTGAGGATTTGTGTCTACGTAATTTTATCTTCAAAGCCCATAATCTAGGTGTTGCCCTTTTACAAGAGACTAAGTTTATAGAGACCGTAACAGATCGTTTTACACTGATTTTACTAGTCTTGGAGCTTTTTTGTTTATATTTCCAATAGGGTTTACCTCGAGGAAGCATGAACGTCTACATCCTACATGCATACGCGCGTTTAACAATGCAAGTCTATTGAAAAATGCCTGTTTTATGAGACATTTAATGGGGTTATTTGAGAGAAAGCTGATTTTCAGTGGCGTAGCAATTGCCCCGTTGCTTGGGGGCCCGGAGCTGAACAATCAAAATAACATGACATCATTATTTTATCAACAACAACAAAAAACGCTTAAACGTCAAATTTTATGACTGTTTTTATTTTAACTGGTATGGATACATTCCACCTGCAAGAATCGCAAATATTTTTTTGCGAATTTCGCCGAAAGCGTTCACTTGCGGCGCTATGGAAAAAAGTAATAAATTTACTACAAACCTATGTGTTTTTTTAAACTTCTGTGAAGAACATAAATAAGTTTAGAAATATCCTAAAATTAAAAATGTTTCATAGATCCTAAATTTAAGGCCGATATCTGAATGTATGCGGCAAAAAAAAAACTATTGAACGGCTTCGACAGTTCTGGCGTTGTAAAATTAGAACATTTTTTCAATCAACTGTGGGTATTCTCATTAAAAGAAACTAGAATTTCTACTCCAATACATTTGTTTTCGGCTCCCAGCGTTATTTTCATCATGAGCTATGAAACCTTGAAACATACATATGTTAACAGACCGATTCCCATATCTGATGCACAGACGCAATGTAGGTATGCTGAGTCTGTTCTACAAATATTTCAATGAAGCCTCCTCGAAGGAGCTAGCAGCGTTGATCCCCTCCGGGCCGGTGCACGTGCGTTAAACTCGATGGACGCGAGCGGAACATCCGTTCACGGTTGATGTCGGCTTCATGAGAACGAATCGTTTGGCCGACTCGTTTTTGTATAATTCGACTCGTATGTGGAATGAATTCCCGGCATCTGTCTTTCCTCCAACATTTAATCCCGGCCTCTTCAAACCCCGCATTAACAAATCCTTTCCTACAGCCCCCTCCTTAACCCGCATCACAACGTTGCCAAACTTGTTGGGATATACTTATATATATACATTAGAGGTGAGTAAAAAAACGTAAAACCGTTTTTATGAAAGCGTTTAAGTTAGGAAACGGTTGCAACCGTTTCGAGGATTTTAGAAAAACCGTTTAAAAAAATCTGTAACTACGTCTGCAATAAACCCGCGCGAAATTATTCCAGTAGAGGATAATTCGCTTGAGAATTACGCAAGAAACATTTAAAACAGCTCCCCGCAACATTTACTAAACTCGTAACCGCCGTAAACCGTTCAAAACGAACGCTTTCGGGCGAAACGCTTTTTCCCGACACCCCGTTTCTGACCGTTGCGGGAAAACGCTTTAAAAAATGTAACGCCTCCCGCAACGCCGGCCCGCAACGCTAAACGCGAAATGCCGTAACCCGTTACACATAACGCTTTCTTGTAAAACGCTTTCTCGTGAAACGCTTATTCGAAAAACGGCTTCGAAAAACGGCTTCGAAAAAATTAAACGCCCGACTGCAACGCCATGCGATATTTGCCGTGACCCGTTGCAAACAAACGCTTTCGCCGCATCGTTCACCGCGAAATGTTGTAGTTTAATAATCACGATAGAATGGTTTCCAACGTTTTCGAGTTTGGGATCTACTTTTTACCTTCATTTTTCGTGGACATCAACTTCTAAAAATAATTTTATAAGGATTTTAGCTGTTGTTTTTTGTTGTTTTAGTATTTCGGAACTGCAGATAAGTACGAATCTAGCAAAATTAATTTGTCCTACAACCATGGTATTATTTTTATCTTTCATGGTTATAAATTTAAATTATGGGAATGATAACTATTTTCTCCGTAATTGTTAAGATTAAGAAAGGACTCTTTGATGTTTTGGGCACGTTGAGCGGATGACCGAAGAGAGATATAAAGAGCATATATGACGTGGAAGACAATGGTATAAGAAGTCGGGGACACCCGAAGAATATATGACATAATCAAGTGAATCAAATACATACTGGAGTAGGTTATAGTACGACATATGAATGTGAATGAAGCAAGGAGTCTATACCGAGACAGAGTTGTGTGACGATCTATCCTCTCTGCCTATCCCTGCTGAGCAAAATCATGATGGTTAATTAGTTAGCGTAGTAATAAATGCCGTATATTCGCGTATAATATCAGCCGGGGTATCTCGACTTGAAAGAAGAATGTAAAGTGATTTTTAGACTAGAAGAAAAAAATAGTGTAATGATTGTAATGTACAGAAACGGCAGACCTACTAGTGATAAAAAATATATATTCTCAAGCAAACACGGTTCCTTTTGATGCGATCTCTTTTCCTTTCGTGGGTGCGTACTTCATCGAGTGCAATCCATCTCTGAAGTACAAAGAAAGTGTTCATGAAATACAATATAATGAACCACCACCAGCTAATGTTAGTAACGTAGAAAAAAGGTTAAACTATTTATCGTAGTGAATTGTGGCTCATTAAACAAAACGTTCTAATTTTTACTATTCGCCTTTACTTAATCTGGCGAGGTAATTCAAACCCGAATGTTTACAAAAAAGCCAACAGATCTGTTTATGGCTCGTCTCAAGTAAGTAATAATAATAAAATGTCGCAGATAATCAATATTATCTTTCCAAAAAGGGCCCAAGCATTTTGGTAATATCAAATATGGCACCGGGAAAATAAAAATCTTCGATTGTTCAGTGCCACATTTTAGGTGATATCGGAATACGCAAGTGTATTATTGTTTCGATTTTTAGATCATTCTGGAAGATTCCTTTTTCAATCCATACATGCAGTCATAAAGTGTATTATTTGGGGAGATTTAATATTTGAGCATTTTGTCAGTTTAGTATGCGAAAAATTGTCTTAACGCGAACATTGACAAGCGTCGTTCCTCGTTCAGTTTTATAATTTTTTGTTATTATTATATCAATACTATTTTACCCACTTCTATGATGTCGTCGCATAAACGCAGAAAGGTTAGTGTTCTATGGACACATTTCGATACTGTTGGGGATGATTTGGCCTCGTGTAATATATGTAAGACGCGCATTTCATTTAAATCTACTGTGTCTAATTTGAAAATGCACCTAACGAGAAAACATCCCCTAGTACATTTAACTTTGTTCAATTCGGAAATCTCCCGTCGGCAAAATGTGATTCTTCCGCTGGCTAGAGTGGCTAGTCAAACTATAACCGAAAGTGATCGAACAAGTGTGATTGTGAGTGCTTCTGAATTATCAGCTCAGCCAGTTGAAAAAAACACAGATCATAGCCAGCACTTCAGGTTTTTCTCTTGGAAAAAAGACACAGCAAAATATTATGTCTTTTATTCCAAAAAACATTAGTTCGCAGGAGAAAAAACAAATTGACGATTTGGTTATGGGCCTCTTTATAGAAGACCTTCAACCCTTCAGCATGGTTGAAAATAGTGGTTTCGTCAAATTGATGGCTGGTGTAATTCCATCATACACTTTACCCAGCAGAAAATACGTGTCAAATAATTTGTTGTCATTGCATTACGATAAATGTGTTATTAAAGTTGTAGACTTGTTAAAAACTAAGGCAACGAGTGTTTGTTTAACTAGAGATCTTTGGTCTTCTTCCACGACCGAGAGTTACATGGCTATAACGGTACACTTTTTTACGAACAATTTTTAACTTCAAACCGTTTTACTGGGTTGTGCCTCTTTTAGCGGGCCCCACACAAGTGTAGAGTTGGCTAAAGAATTAAAAAGGATCGTGAAAAAGTGGGAGTTAGGTGGAAAGGTGCTAGTTGTTGTGTCCGATAATGCATCTAACATCAAGGGTGCTATAAATGACATTCTCAAGTGGAAATACTTTGGCTGTTATGCACATAAAATTAACTTAATTGTTCAAGATGCCTTAAAAATTGTTTCAGATACAACCAATAAATTTAAAACAATCGTTAGACATTTCAAAAAAAGTAACCTGTCTACTGAAAAATTATTAAAATATCAATTAAATTCGGGAGTTGTACAACCAAAGAAGTTACTGCAAGAAGTTCCGACACGATGGAATTCAACATATTATATGTTAAAACGCTTATATGAGCTTCAAGAACCTGTACAATGTACGATAGCCGTAATTAACAAAAATCTACCGTGTCTTGCACCTGAAGATTGGAAACTGTGCAAGCAATTAATCGAGATTTTGGAACCGTTTGAGCAGGTTACGGAAAACATCAGCGGGGAAAAATACATGACTGGCAGTCTTGTTATTGTTTAAACATCGGGCCTATTGAAAGTTTGTGAAATTTTATCAAAAGAAATTTTAGGTGCACAAGCAAAACAAGTGTGGCAAAATTAATATTAGGAATAAATGATAGATTCAACGACATTGATCAAAATGAATCCTTAGCATTGTGCACATTATTGGATCCGAGATTCAAAGCGCGTGCATTTAAAAGAACGTCAGCGGCTGAGAATGCTAAGATGAAAGCTATCGATTTAGTCATTGAACTCTTAGATGCAGAAGCGGGAGAAGTTAAGATAATACCACAATATGTTAATATTACCCCCACAAAACGTCCCGAACTATCAATTCTATTTGATTTTGATACCGATTGTGAACACCATAGCATCGCCAGTTCCTCGCATTCCAGAGCATCACGAGAAGTGATAATGTTTTTGGAAGAGCCCCTATTGCCACGACAAAATAATCCATTAGAATGGTGGAGACAAAATCAATATGTGTACCCCAATCTATCCAAAATATTCCGCAACAAATGTAACTTCTTGGCGACGTCAGTTCCCTGTGAGCGAATGTTTTCAAAGACAGGATTAATTTTAAGTGACAGAAGAACAAGATTAAAATCCAAAAAAGTCGAGCAACTGATGTTCTTGAATATTAATAAATTTTGAATCTTTTAAAACTCATAAAAATATTTAACCCAAAAATAAAGTGATGTAATAATAATATAAATGAATGCTGTAGTACTAATATTGAATCTCAGTTGGCCGTTATTAATTGAAGTATATAATATTATCAGAGTGTGTGCATACTTTTGTGGCCTTATTTGTGATTGACTTTATTTTAAATTATCGCTAAAGTTGACCCCAACCCCGTCCTCACATTTTGGTAAGTTCATGTATATATTTTTAATAGGAAGCCATGATGCCTATGATTTATAGTATCTAAACAACCTACATATATTACTTTTTATCATTCAACGTAATTATAACAGACGATAACTTTTATTTATTTTATATTTATGTATTTGAAAAAAAATTACGTTATTTTTAAACGGTTTCTAGAAACCGTTTATTTTAAGAAACCGAAACGGTTTCGGTTATTTTGAAAATGAAACTGAAACGCCCACCTCTAGTTGCTACGTGCTCTCTATAACAGGAATATCAACGTCGGAGCTTTTACATGATATTACAGTAATTTCATTTAGGATGGTATGCGTAATATTAACTGGCATCTTGATAAGAAATTATTAAAATTAAAAATACTGCCATCATTGGCAGCTATTTCTAAAAAAATTTGGAGATAAGAGAGAATAAAAAGTTATCGACGTGTCTGAAACATCTTGATAAAAAGATACAATGATTGGGTTAACGCTTAAAAATATTGTTTAAAGTTTTTGTGATAATTTGAAAAACGATTTTGCGCTTTTCGCGGAAAATTAATGTTATCCAGCTGATGGTACATTATTATATTAAATGGTTCAAAATTTCTCAGCAAAAATAACCTTATCCCTGTCTAATATAAGTACATACTTACTGGTAAATAATAATAATGCATTATTATAATGCTAACAAAAGAAATAAATAAAATAATGCCGACGTAAAATCGACGAATAATGTGAAGTCCGCCTCCGGGAGATAAACAAACAAAAACAAAATTCAATTTTGTGAAACTCACTTGGCATTTTTTGATCATTTTCAATGTCCTTTGCAGGATCACGACGTATTTTTCCGTATTTAATATCTCGGGGAATATTTTCGTCATCCGTTAAAACGTCAAGCTGTATCTCAATTAAGCGATAAAACTTTTAAGCGTCGCTTGTCGCTTGATACCGCCATTACGGTTTCTCCGCAGGACCTACCAAGAAATAGAAGAGTAGGGACACATTTCACCTTTATAATCCTCAGGTTTACCTGTTACAACCTGTCGAAAGTAAAACAGATTATTATGTGTGATGAAAAATTAAAAATAAGAGTAATTATGATTAAATTCATCCACGTTAGTATATGCCAACTTGACAATTAACTATCCTTTAGTTTAGCAATACAGAAAAAAAGAGAATATAACTGGTTTGAATTCAAAGCAATTTAATCAATACCGTAATGCTAGGAACTAGGAACCAACTGGTAAGGTTCTCGTTGAAAGTACAGAAATGAGAACTATTTTCACGAGTTGAAGATACTTACAGGGCCAACCGCAAGTCAAAGCGCCGCGGATCGATCACCCCTTGTAACTTCTCTGCTCCGGGCACTTACCTGAAAAACAAGACAGAAATGAATTAGTCACTACCTAATAAATACGACCTCTCGCGTGTAAAATGGAAAAAAACGACATTTTCAGTATTGCTTCAATTAATTTACTACCATGGGAAATATAATGTATTATTTTTAAATTATAATCCTTTATCCGCAACATTAGCAAACATCTCGCAACGTGAAAAAAAAAGAAATAGATTAATGAAAACAGACGCCAAGTTGGCTGATTATCTAGATTCATATATTTTTTGGCAGTTTAATTGATTTTTTAAAGCTAAATGACCACAAAAAATCCTGTTACAACTTTGAAACATAATGCGGTGGT
>JAHDVE020007194.1:0-26172 GCA_022606495.2 Halesus radiatus | reverse complement strand
TAGGGTTTTTATGTGGGTACCTAATTGTAACCAGAGTGTTATATCTATAAGCTAACCTAAATAAAATATGGCGGGTTCAATGTTATTCATATTAATTTAAAACGTTATAGCAACAGTTTTACATTTTTGATTTCATCCAAACTATCCTCTCTAAACCTTCCCGGCACTAATCAGAACAAACTGTGCTATTTTCAGCGAAACAGGTCGATAAATTTTTTAGAAAATCGATGACAGACAAACTGTCAGACAGTCATTCATTTTTTTTGTATATATATAGATAATTATTATAAGAAATGGTTCGCTAAAGTTTTATTACAATTCAACATAGACAAATAAAAGTTAGCAAATACAATCATTTTATAGAAATGTGTTAAAATCGTCATGTTTTGTAATTAAGTTTATTTTGTTCCTGTAACTTAATACAATAATACATATTTTGAAGTATGCAACAAGTGTTATTTATTTATTTATTCATTAATTAACGCCCCAAAGGGCTTTTACATATTTTAACATTAAAATGATTATGTGTACAGAACTTAAAAAAAAAATAACATGATGCATAGTTGGTATACAAGTGTAACATATTTATAATATATATGAAGGTATAGTAATGTATAAGTGCATGCCACAGAGAAGTTACAAAGGGAAAGGTTTTTAATTTGTAGATACTACTTTATTTTTTATTTTTATAAAAATATTGTTCAGATTGTTGATTTATGGAGTTCTTTATAACGTTCAAATGTCAATATCTCAGAAGCATCAAAATGACAATTACCAACTTCTGCCAGTAACCCGAAGATATTTAGCTATGAGAGTCAAAGTGGACATTAAAATGACATGAAACTGTTTCTCTGACTAAACAAGCGATGTATGTGGCATGGGAATCGGGTGATTTAGATCAGTGTTTCTTAACCGTATTGAAAGAATCGCCCCCTTTACCACAGTACCACTTTACCCCCCCCCCCACCCTTATAATGCCGCAGTTAAAATTTTTGCGCGCAAAAGCGTAGTTTATTAAACAGAACTTAAAAAAATCAAAGCGTCCAAGAAAGTGTATCAGTGGACGAGAACGAGCTTATTTTTATATATTGACATTTATATATTTTTATATACAGACCTCCAAAACGCCCACAAAGGGGCGCTGGCGCCCCGGTTAAGAATCACTGATTTAGATCATTCTGAGTAAAGCTGAATGTAGCGTGTATTTTGAGGCTCCGAGTGCATAAAAAATCTCGTATGAAACGATTGTTTTCGTGAATTATTAGTATACATCAATCATTGTGAAATTTCGCATCCGGATGTAAAAATAAACAATTTTTAATGAACTAAAACCAAAAAATATCATTGTTCCATTATGATATCACACTGGGTCAAATCCATTCATTGTATGATTTTTATTATTTTATTATGACCCGTTGCAGTTTCTTATTAACTGAAATTGAGAACAAGGAGCTCTGCGACGGCCTTGGAAACGTCGTATTAATAGTAAGTAACGAACAAGTAAAGCGTTGTGTTGAATTTGTACGTGATATAAAATATCGATTGGAAGATGGTTCATGTTACTTTAAAATGGCGGCCTGTCAGTCACCTCATGAAATGTCAAGGATATCAATATTTTATAGTCACGCTAATCAATTTCGTGATACAAATATCTAATGTATTTGGGATTACAGACTCCGTGTTGGATCATGTTAGTTTTTTGAGAAGATTATGAATACTATTTATTGATAAAAAATATATATATGTTGGCAACTACCTTAGGTTTTAAGAAATGTCAAAACAACAAGCATTTGTCCATTTGTCGAAGGTGGGGGATTTTTTGAAATCATATACTCGTATATCTATCTATTATTTATAAAAAAATCAATGTAAGTTTGTTTGTTTGTCCTCGATGTTCTCAAAAATTACTCACAGCACAGTTTGTTTTTATTAGTGCCGGGAAGGCTTAGAAAGTAGTTTGAATGAAATTCAATATGTAAAACTGTTGCTGTAACGTTTTAAAATTAGTATGAAAAACATTGAAGCCGCCATGTTTTATTTAGGTTAGCTCATGGATATAACACTCTGGTTAGTCACAGATTGTATATTCAAAATAAGAAGTTTTTTTTTTTGGGTAGAATATTTTCAAAATGGAAAACACGAGTAGGTACCAACTTAAGAACTTTATGATTTAGACATATTTTGAAAAATAAACGTTTGGAATGAAATAAAATATTCAAATGAATGTTTCTTTATTTGGAGATAGTTACTTTCGCTGTCAAATCAATTATGGCACCCTGATGACGAGCAAGAATTCACAACTTCATAACTTTGTTCAAAAAAATAAAAATCCCGAGCAAGGCCGGGTAGACATCAGATAGTACTTAATATATCATTACCTATGTATTTGTTTACACTTTCACGTATCTATTCCACTCGATTTTATGATGAATAACTCACCACAATGATATTAAATATTGAAGCTACAGTTTTTTTCTCAACAAGACAAAATGTAGAATTTTTTTGCAATACGTACACAACCAACTATCAGTCACACTCACTTACCAATAGGATGCATGATCTGGGCAACTAGTTTGTAAGTATTATGGTTGATATATTTAACTCAATTTATAAAATAAAGCCCCATATATACCAGCACTTTGGTGAATCCTATAATTAATTATTATAGCGTGGTTAATGTAGCTTCAATGATTTGTGTAATATTATTGTTTTGGTTTTTATATTTTACGTACTGTTAAACGTTTTAAAATTGTTTAAAAACTCTATGTAGTTAAAATCTTCGATAGTTAATTATATTCTGTTCTAAAAATCATTGTAAATGCCCAAATGGGCGAATAATCAAATAAATACAAATGTATGTATCATCTTCACTTCCTCTAGTATGGTGGAAAGGCTGGCTGTTATAGTCTCTAGATCACAGAAACTAGATTCAAGAGCTAAGATTCCACTAATTTAGCCAATCCGTAGCTAGGATATCTAACAATTCTTCTTCCACTTATAGGCTGATTGGTTTTCAAGGATGTTTAGACCTGGCTTCTGCTACCTTAGAAACAGTGCGAACAAATTGTATACTTGTTGAAACGGTGGTAAAGAGAGTCTCCTCGCCCACTGCTTCTTAGGCATGATGAGGTAACAAAACTATACACGTGAACATGGTAGCAACACTACAAAAGGCAAGCATTCAGTGCTGCAAGATAATATGAACAATAGATATCAGATATCATGACAACCAGAATGACAAAATTTAAGAAATTAATCCGAGTAAATCTAATCTCGACTTTTACTTAATTGATTTTTTTTCAAATAAGACATACAACGAAGTTACGCTCCCATTAGCTAGCAACAAAACTCATTATGGGACTGTTAATTGGCGCATAATATTTGGTTCTACATTGGAATTTTTCAAACCAAATTTACATGAAAAAATAAACACAAAACAAAAAATTGTGTATATAAACAACAGGAATATAACATAAACAGAAGGTACATGCTCGAAATATATAGATACAAATAAAAAAACTTACGTTAAAATACATGACAATATTTTACAAGAGCGAAAAACTTTATCTATATCAGAATCCACAAAGTTTAGCAGGACAGCTATCAGAACGGAGTTTTTTTTATGTGAATACCGCACAAGAGTCCCAACTGCTCCCAACCGTCTGGATCCAGTGAGACTATGGCATCCACAATTGGGGAATGTTGTGAGACTGACGGTAGTAGGGAGTGGAAGGAGAAGGGGAAGAGGAAGGTGGGGAAATATCTGGTTATTAAGATCTGGTCACCAAGCACGGCTAAAAGCCATTTCAAGCAACGTTTCAATTCTGAATGGTGGTCTTTCATCAGGGCGATACTGAGAGTATCTTCCAATCTGGAACGTGAGCAAATATACTATATATTATTTTTAATTAATTAATTGTAATTAAAGGAGTTGATACTTTTAATAAATCGTTCTCCAAATAGCAAAAATCTTAATATCGATTGGAGATTTTTTATAAGCGTACACATGTCTTAATCCGTCAAGCGATTTGTTGTAGTTATTGTAGGCAATGTATTCCAATGATTTCAGTCACAGTAATCATCAAATTATTCGTATTTCTAAATAACGTTAGAAAGACGTTTCTGCTATAGGTCAGGGGTTTAGAGCTATCGCCGAAAGATCCTCCCGGATGCAGCAATAACCTGCTGTCGCCAATTATTTCCTGATACTTATTGTTAATTATTTTTGCATATATTTATAATATCTATAGCAAGACTTTCACAACTTCTGGCAATTTTTTTGAGCGATAAGATGTTTACGTTCAACAAAAAGAGTCACGGACACTAACTATATTATGTCACGATTGTATTTATAAAACAAGCAAATCTAGTAAAAACTCCACGGTCGATTTTAAATTCATCATACGCGACCCATTACGTACATTTTACGTAAATAAAATATCATTTACTTTAGTTTTTTATGGGCCACATGTCCCCGATCAAATAAACTTAATACTCGAGGCTAGAAACCTAACTTACGTTGGACATGATGTCATGATTTGTGTCACGTGCATGCTTTTTAAAACCAAAATTTGGTGATGTTTCGAATAATAAAAAAGGACACACAATATGTATATTATTATAAGTTTGTTGTACGAAAACTTTACTATTATATAATAATAATAATAACAATTGGATGATTTGTATAGCGCCGTTTTTTGTGAAAAATCACCACAAGGGCGATGTACAAATATTACTTCATATTCTTTATCTAATTATGTACAAACAGATACAGAAAAACATACTTACCTGGCAGGTCGCTTTAGATGAACACAGTTTTATTAGAAAATTTAAGTATGTTACATTTCTACTAACCTAATACTACTCCAAATAGACTGAAACACTTACCAAGTATGAAATATTGTAACACGTAAAAAAAGCAAATAAATTCTTGAAAACGTAAATATTAATTTTTTTTTCAAAGAGACCAAGAAGAAGAAAGAAGTGGCCAGAAGAACTAAGAAGATGCAATAGGCGAGAATAGACTAAAATAAAAGACTGCCACAGAAGCTTGAGGCACGAAGAAACAGAAAACAAATAGAAGCGGGAAGCGCGAAACGAAAACCAACGTTTAAACAATTCCTTTATTCCTACCTACCCTAAATTCCAAAATTAACTTATTATGTTGCCATGTATACCGGTTAATTAAACTCCAACTTCCTTCCTACAATCAGAGCATGTGCTCCAAGTCCTAACAAAACAGTGCCCCTTACTGTACCGGTCGCACCGGGACAGGAGTGCTCCTAGCTGGGGTAATAAATTCGTATCGTATCGTATCGAAAACGTAATATTATTTTATATCTATTTATTATTCAGTACCGTTTTACATAATATGTTTTTTTTTGTACAGTAAAGGTGTATTGCATGGGGTATTATAATGTGAAGTGTAAGGTAGGTTTGAAGAGGTGATACTGTGAATGGAGTGTTATATGTGTTGTAACCACCTCACCAGTAGAACCAGTGCCGAGGTGTTCACGTGGATGTGTTAAATGTGGTGCAAGTATTGATGTGTATTAATTAGTTTTGTTTTAATCTTTTAGTTTTGCAATACATATATTTTGTAATACCTATTAATTTTATACTGGTATAGTCACAAACTAACTAACCATCACGCCGTTTCTCCGCATGGGTAGGCAGAGAGGATGGACTGCCAAACAACTCGGTCTTGGCACACACTCCTTCCTTCATTCATATTCATACATCGTCTCATACATACTCTTCTGTTATTCTGACTCTTAACATGACTCGATTCAAGCATTTGTTGTAATTGATCGTGCCACGTCTCCCTCGGGCGTCCCCGGCTTCTTCTTCCATTCACATTAGCGTCATATATATCTAACACTACTTTCTTCGTTCATCCGCTCTACATCCCCAAAGCTTCCCTTTCTTAATCTTACTCATTACGCTCAAATTAGCCTGCTTGCCATGACGGCCTCCGTGGTTGAGTGGTTACGGTCCTCAGATACGAATTCGGAGGTAGAGGGTTTTAATCCCGGCATTCGCAAGTTAATTTTATTTCATTAATTTGGATTATTTCACATTTATTAATTAAAAATAGTTTTATATTTGCGGTACTTTATAGTGGTAGATACTTTAAGTATCGCCCTGGTGAAAGACCAGCATTCAGAATCGAAATGTTGCTTGAAATGGCTTTAGCCGTGTTTGGTTACCAGATCTGAATAGCCAGGTACTTCCCCACCTTCCTCTACCCCGTCTTCTTTCCTTTTCTACTACCTTCAGCCTCACAACATACCCCAATTGATGATGGGATGTCTCACTGGCTCCAGACGGTTGGGAGCAGCTAGGATTCTTGTGCGGTATTAACATAAAAAAAGACTTACATTATATCGTTGGGCCAATGCCAAAGTCGCAAATCTGCAAAAACGTCACCTCAATCTATTGAGGTTTGAGGTCTCTAAGCTGGCATCAAAAACCGATACTAAACTATCTTCATATGCGTCAATATCAACCACATTCAAAGACTTGATGAAAATTAGTATAAATCGTTTTTCGATACCAGTTCGAGTACCTCAAACATCCGTATCTCAAATTTATGCTTTTGCAGATTCGCGACTTTGGCATTGGCCCGAAGATGTATGAGTATGGCACATACAAATCAGTCACATGTACATATAGGGAAAAAGCTTTAAATCACGTCCAAAATAAAAACAGAATATAATTAATATTATTATTACGTATCACCGAACAAAATTGAGGTAAAACCCAACATTTTGCTTAATTAACAAGAGCAACCTTGAAATTTGGAAACACCAACTCAAAACCAATAATCACGTGGTGGGAGGACTCAAATACGCTGCTCTCAGTTTGTAAATGATCGGGAAAAATTATGGTACGAAGTGAAATTTACTATGGACAGCCCTAAGTCGCATTTTGGACAAGGAGATACAGTTACCTGAAGAATGAAAAAGCCCACATAAATTTTTGATCCATCTTATTAGAATGATCGCTTATATAAAAAGCTGTTTAGAGTTGCAAGAGGGAAGGATGATTTTTCCTTTCTAATATCTCGCTGGTATATTACCAGTGCAATATAAAAAATACTATTTACGATAAGCCAGTTGTGTTATCGCATAGAAACAAATACCTTTGTACTGATTTTAATTTATTCTCGCATACATTCTGCTCATGGAGGCTTGAAAAATGCAAGGACTTTGCGGAAAAGCCTTCGAATGTCAGAACAGGCGTTAGGCTAGAATGCATGAACGTAAGCTAGTATCATTAGTGGAATTATTCTTTAATTAATACATAAACAGTCAAATTAAGGCATTGTGAATTTAATCTCGATTTGGTTTGAAACGATTCTCCTAACATTTGATCTCCGATAATTGAATTGCCCGATAAAAAAAATACGTATTAGCAACCACGTTAGGTCTGCGAAGACTGAAGAGGTTTCGAAAATTTATTAACTGAATTTAAAACTTATTTAATTGACTTGATAAAGAAAGACAACATTTTTAATTGTTAAAAAACATTTTTTTGTTAATAATAATTGAAATAATTTATTTTTTTAATATAAGCCCAAAAATATATCTTTCAAATATTTTAATTTTTTTATTGCCACGGCCGAGAATCGAACCACAATCAACTGCTTGGAAGGCAACTATGCTGACCATTACACCACCAATTATTGTATGAATGCGGCGTAAATTCATTATATGCATTGAAAATAAGAATTTTGTGTATTTGAATTAGAATGTTACTGACACCAGTATTTATTAAAAAAATAGAGTTCCATTCATTTGATCCATCAACACAAACTGCTGTTATAATCATCTTTGAAGTCTGCGCCAAAAATCTGATTCATCACAGCAAATATATATATATTATATTATATATATATATATTTTTTTTTTTTAAATTAATGTGAAGGTAAACATGCAAATGGAATCAAAACCAAAATGAATCTTTCGCTATCTAACGGGGATAAGAACATTTAATGAATCAAATATAGTGAACATACTCCCATTGTAATTGAAAAGTGATGGGGTTTTCTATGGACCCTAAGGGTACATATATGGTACAGTACACATACTTGTATTGTAAAGGATTAAAATTGTGAGGATATGCTCCCGAAAATCACTACATCACATGTATCATACAACAAAATAAATTTATCCCTTTTGCAGTCCCTAACATCCAAAATATCTATACCAAGAATGGTTTAATAAAACATTTCAATAAATCTAAAAAAACAAAGAAACCCAATTTTCACAACACAACACCTAACCAGAATGAAATTATGAATTCACAAAATTTTAAAACTGGTTTTGGACAAAGGCGCAATAAATATCTGTCCACTAAGCTCTATAATTCACTCTTCCATAATTTAAAAAAAAAACGGAATATGTGAATGATTTCAAAAACCAAATAAAAACCTGGCTCAAAGAAACCAAAGAACAGGAGATATTTATTTATCTGTAAGAAACAAACAGCTTTTAATACAAATATATGTACAAAGGAAGTTTAACAAATGGTAGGCCAACAAAGTTTCTTGTGCTAACAGTGGTTAAATACAGGTGTTTTATTTATGAAGCTGCATCGATTTGTGGTCGTAGTAATCCAGCATTTTGAAAAGAAAACGTCGTAGGAGCTTACTACAATTAATTCTTAAATTAAATCGAGTCTACCTCAGGACAGGAACCCGTAGTGAGGAGGACTATGAAAAACATCCTGAATTATCTTGTAATTTGTCATTAGGTAAATAGAAAGATAAATTTATTGAAAGTAAAAAAAAAATTTAAATAATTGAAAAAAAAAAATATGGTGTACCTTTATTAATTTCATTGGAAAAAATATTTAAAAAAAAACTATGTACCACTTATTCGTAGTTCATAACTTCATAATAAACGTATGGCATAAAATAGTTAATTTGCAAAAGTTCATAAAGGATAAGTGTCAAACGTAAGTATTCAAAAATAAAACTTACTGGCGCAAGGAAGAATGCTCTTGATTGCGCTGAATTTATTTCTAGCGTGCATCGGCTATTTTAGTTCTATGAGAAATAATAATGTGAAAACAGCATTACTTTGGTGATGGATAATCTGCAGCGATCACGGGATCTAATATTAAACGATTTTACGACACTTCGGTAGATCTATTTTACCACTAGTCGAATGTTGAGCACTTTAGATTCGCGATGCGAGGTTTTTAATACTCGTATATTAAAAGTGGTCTCAGTGTTTTATAACGAATGCAAAGATAAGAAAAAACTATTTTACTTAGATAAATGCGAGAAAATGGATCAAATATTTAAAAATAACTTTAAAATGAAATACAACATGATACCTTCGAATGTTTTTGTCGGTCTGTAGTGAAACTAACTATTTATAATTATATGAAAATAATGCCAGACGATAGGATGCTGAAAACCATGACAGAGAGGATGGCCCAGTGGAAGCAGCCTTGAGGTAGTCCGATGAAGAGGTGAATTGACTGCTTGAAAGAAGATTGGAGTAGGATGGGAAGATCTGAAGACTGAAGATGAATGGCCAGGGACTTGATCCAAAGGAGAAAATTTGTGGAGGAGGCTATATATCATCCTGGAATTTCGTTTCGTAATAAAGATGAAGAACGGTAAGACGTCGACAAACAAAAATCACAAACGACTAAAACAAAAGTACTCTTTGGAAAAGAAGATTGAATTATAAGTTAAAAAAAGAACCGGTGAAAAGACAATATCATGACGAAAGAATTTTGAGATACATTTGTGTAGATATGTAGGTCAGTTTTAGACAAAGATAATTGTTTCAATTTGAGATAATTTTTCATCCTGCGGAACCTTCTTAAATGAAACCCATTTGACCACAGCTCAATTATTTATAATAAATATTGCCATTTAAATTATTATGTACCATAAATTATATTGTGATTTTTTTTTGCTTTCTCGTTGAAAACATGATTCATAGACGATGCAATAATTATGGACCAACATTGCGAATATTTTTAAAGTTCAGCAGGATGAGTCACAATGTTAAATCGTGATTACCACTTTTTTAATCTGTAGAGGCTGTCGAATCTTTCTTCAGGGTTGTTGAGAGAATTACTAAACGAGGAGAAGTTCGGCAAGATGGTCACCGATCTTCTTTAATTAATATGGATCTCCGAAGAAAATCAAGATAGATTTATTTTCTTCTCGTATTTGGACTCAATTATTACCATCATTGATGATGATGGCGGTATCACAGATAGATAGGTATTGAACCACTGAACAATAAAGAGTTCGGAGAGCAATGAAAAATACACGAAACTATGAAAAAATAAATGAATATGAAGAACCGGGAAATACTAGTAATGTATCTCTTTTGATGACGATTACTGCCAGCTTAACAATATTTTTAGAGGAATTGAAGGGTTGGGTGGAAGATTGACCAAAGATGGCCTTCTGATAATGTATGCTACGTGTCATTCCGAAACGAAGTCATCAAAAATTAAACACCAAACATGAAACGCAGAATATTTCATTATTAACAAGATCTCTTTTAAAGTACCGATGAGTGACAACGGACACTGCAATTAGAAACTGAAAAGTCTTGAACAATAAAACACCGTTTTAAAATATTGTGCGCAATAACGTAACTTTCAAACAAGAAACAAAAATACATGACAGTGTCACATTAACAGTATCATCGTTCGGCGTTTCCCAGAAATTAGCACCGTCTGAAGGTGCATTAATACAGATATACACGAGAGACAATTCATTCATTTGATGATGGGAATTGTTAGCTTTTTAATGAAGAGTTACGAACATGTGTTGTTTCCTGGAAATATGGACTGCGCTCTGGTGGAATATTATTATCTGTTTAGCAATCATGATGGTGATTTTTAATTAAAATTTCGACTCACCTCAACTTTGCTGGAGAACTGTTCGGACAGTCTTTCTGCCTGCTTCGTCAGCTCTTCATTCTTCTCTAGCAATGCGTTGCCAAGCTCCGCAGCCAGAAGCAGGTCCGCTTCCTTCTGCTGCAGCTGTGCCCACACATCCTCACTGTTGGTGTCAGTCCTCGCCATTTCTGAGACGTATCTTCCCAGTTCCTGTGCGAAATCTTCAGACCCCAAAGTCTCAGCAGTCAGAGAAAGACTTCCTTTCAAAGACTTGGAACCGCTTTTGTTCCTTCTATGACCCACGAGTGGAATGACCCTGTTTCCTGTGTCAGAACTTTCGATTCTTGGGTCATATGAAAAGATATCCTTTTCTACTATACTGTGTGCTGTAATGCTATTGGTTTTATTCAAAGATCCACTTGCATTGCTATCTAATGGAATTTTAACAGTATATTCGCCACTATTGAAGTTTTTATTTGTTAAACTATTATCACTACTATTATTTTTTCTAAGCGTGGGAGCCATTAAGTTTTAAAATCAAATTCTTATACGCAAACCAAAAACTACTAAAATCATTTGTTTATACATTTTTTACACTCGTTTTTTAGGCATGTTTAATTTTTTATCACTCACAGTATAAATCAAATAAACAATTGTTGAACACTTGTGTGAATCAATTGAAACTATTTTAAACACTTGTTATGTTGTCTTCAATACGTTAGGAGTATTTTTGATTTCTTCCTAGGCTCATCGCACAATCATGATCACAGTTGAAAAGGAATTCAAAAACTTGTTTTAGAGATCGTTTCTTCTTGCTGAAACATCTTTGAAAACTATAACTTGAATTCAGTCGATCTGTTACTATCAAAACACTCGAAATTGACAGAATTGCGCAACACCAGTAACAATTGTTGTATGCTGAGGAATTTCGCGAGATGTAAACCAGAGTACCAGTTGTTATTTTGACAGAACTAAAAAAAAAAACACGAAAGAAACGAAACGACCGACCCGCATAGAAGAACGACTCGCACTAAATATTACTGGTTGAAACACCTGAGTCCAATGATATATCTCCAATTTTATAAAAAAATGCATTCTGCGGCTAGCAATTTAACCGTTCGGAGTAGCAGTGGCTGTTCATTATCTATTAGTATTTTTTTAGTTAGGTGTGATAAGTTTGGTTCTTTTCGTGCGATTTATTTTCTGTTTAGTGTTTGATTTTCCATAGACATGCACACGGGGAAAAGAAAGAAAGAGATAAATAATGGATCGCTCGATGAGAATCACACTGCAACAGTTTTCCTATATTAAACAACCACTAGCTTCACTAATTTGGATTCTGTAAAATATTAACGAAAATAGCATTGTGTTTATAATGTTATTTATTGCTAATTGATGGGATTTAAAATTAGTAACTAATTTTAGAGATTAAAAATTAAAAAAAATTAATGAAAAAGCATTAATACATTTTTCACTTCAGCAAAAATCTAAATGCTAAAAATATATTAACCATTTATATTGGATTGAAATAATGTAATGAACTTTTTTGATGGATAATCATTTAATGCGAAGTTAACAATACAACTTCAACTGACGACAACTCGTCGTATTACTATACTAGAAGAATGTTTTGTATTTTACTTCTCACAGTATTTTTTTCAATTTTTATCACTTTATAAAATTTAAAAAAATTGAAGAAACCCAATGATAAATATTAATACGGAAGAGAGATGGAGGATGCCAATATAAATAAAGTTTTGGGCGTAATTGATCACTTAAAAAATATTTAATAAAACACGACAAATTTAGAAAATAGCAAAAAAATTCACGACTGCTAATTTAAGTAGCATTTAAAGAAACGCTGTGAATTTTTTCATACCTATAACATGTTAAATAACAGAGCCACACGTGTTATTTATATTTTTTGGAGCAAATTATGCGATTTTTTTTTTATCAAGGGAATTTTATATAATTACTTTTCCACTTGAAGAATAGAGATTATCTTTAAAAAAAAATAGTACATACTTTTTTTTTATATGAATACCACACAAGAGTCCCAACTGCTCCCAACCGTCTGGAGCCTGTGCGACTATGGCATCCCCAATTGGGGAATGTTGTGAGGATGAAGGTATTAGAAAGGGGAAGGAGAAGGGGAAGAGGAAGGTGGGGAAATACCTGGCTATTCAGATCTGGTAGCCAAACACGGCTAAAAGCCATTTCGAGCAACGTTTCAATTCTGAATGGTGGTCTTTCACCATGGCTATACTGATAGTATCTTCCACTCTGGAACGTGCGCAAATATACTGTATATTATTTTTAAATGAATTAATTGTGAAACAGCACAAATTAATTAAATAAAATTTACTTGCGCACGCCGGGATTTGAACCCGCGACCTTCGGATTCGTAGTCGAGAGCCTTACCCCTCGACCATGGAGGCCGTCACATATGTTTTTATAAGTGCTTAAAAACTTTAAGTTTTCAAGGGAAGTTTGTAAAATGTACAAATAATTTATGATTGCGGAGGCTTCTCTTTTGGTCGCCTGCTTTGATAACAAGCCATATGTTTTTATTTTCATTGAATACCAATACAATAAGTAATGTATTGCCTACTTTATCGAAAAAACGTTTAGTTTTTGAATATTCTTTTCAGCCGTGGCAGTATTACTAGCTCACCGTGGAGGGACTACTCCAGAAGTGTCTCTCTTCAACTTTAACTTGAATTATATCAACTATTGTTTTCTCCTTTCAACTACACCGACAACACCGAAATAAACGAAACACAAATATTGCGGAATAAGTTTATATTCCTGTCGCCATGGTGATTGGTTACACAATATTCTCTGTCCTTTTAACTTAAAGAGCGGTTCATTACACTTGCGAGAAAGAGACAGACGACAGTGTGTCGTGATGGCTTCGAAACGCCAGATGTCAAAGTGGCGTTTGACAGTTGTCATGACAACAAACGCGCTGCAAATGAACAAACATGGTTTTGTTGACTTTATTGAAGAAATTACTATTGATTTCTGATGAACATTAATTAATATATATGGATTAAGTTTGATATTAATATAGGTATATAAGTGAGTATATAACGGAAAACTGTTGCAGTTGAAATAATTTTAAGAAACTATCGGATCTGGAGCTCTGGCGTCAAGAAATTTTCTTAACTTTTTTTCTCCATTTTCTAGGTAAATACAAACGCTTTCAGCTGATTACGTCATTTCGGCCATGAGCTTTGAAATATCCATTCAATTTTCAACATTGTTATTCGATACGATGATGTTTATACAACCACTAAGGCCGGTTAGTAACACTAGTGTATAATTTATTTAAAATCGGTTTTAATTATTATTCTTTAAAAATCACTTGTGTCAAAACAGTATTTTTATTATTATTTTCACATAAATAAGTTGACAGACAATCTGGCAAAGATCATAGAGAAAAACGTGAAGGTGTTTAATCTTTTTTATATGAAATAAATGTTTGTCTGTGTGTCCTCGATTTTCTCGAAAATCACTTGATTGGCTTCGCTGAAAATAGCACACTTTATTTTTATTAGTTCCGGGAAGGTTTAGAGAGTAGTTTGAATAAAATCCAATATCTGAAACTGTTGCTACAACGTTTTAAAATTAGTACGAAAAACATTGAACCCGCCATGTTGTATAGATATACAGCTCCGGTTAGCCACAGATTACATATTCAAAAGAAGAAGGTTTGTTTGGGGAGAATATTTAAAAAATGGAAAACACAAGAAGGTACATACTTTTAAGAACTTTTTTTATTTAGATATATTTTGAAAAAAAAAACAAATGTTTGGAATGAAATAAAATATTCAAATGAATGTTTATTTATACATGAATTTAAAAATATACTCAGTATTCACCACTTTATAAATATACATTGATATCTAAATGTTTCGAAAGCGATGCTTTCATCGTCAGGAATATATGAATACTAAATAATAAATTAAAGTGTAGACAAATGATAAAAATAAGAACACAATAATGTAAGAATAGATAAATCATAAATATAAACAAAATTTGATTATAGTAATTAATCAAAAATGATAATAAAAAATATTTTAAAACATCGAATTATAATTTATGTTCGAAATTAAAAAAAAAAAAAAAATTATTAATATGAAAATAAATTCAATAGGCAGCCTTCTTTTAAAATATTTTATTATTTATAAAATTAAATTCACTATTGACGCGTTTTCTGATTTCTAAAATTTCAAATTTATCTAATTGTAAACCCTTTTGAACGTTTCTTTGTTTCTTTGTTTAGAGATAGTAATTGTCGTCACCAGGCATTACTTTCGCTGTCAAATAAATTATGACACTCAACTGACAAGCGAGAATTTGCAACTTCATAACTTTATGCTAAAAATAAATAATTAGTCCCTAGCAAGGCCGGGTACACATCAGCTAGTAATGTGTAAAAATAACGTTAATCAAGATTCTATTAGGTGTAAGTACACAATACGTCATCTAAACAATGCTGAATCTCGCCATTTTTCTAGAAGGTTAATCCAATTTATATATTTATAAATCATATTAGGTGTTTCGAGAACAAATAATAATGTGCGGCCGATTTTTGCAATATGTTTCATTTGATATCAAAAATATTTATTAAAAAGTGTTGTCTGATAAATACACAGATGGCGCTTTCAAAGAGGTGTGTTATTTTATCCGAGACGCAGGTAAAACATCTACCTGCGCACCGCTTTCAGCTTTACCTGTTCTTTACGAAGACGGGTATTATTGAATCCATATATATTCAATAGATGGCTCTAGTCGTCACAAATGATCCAAATAAAACCATTCAAATGCAAATTCACTGGGATAAGTATTCGATTGCGTGTAAAAGTGTTTTGATAACTAATTAACAGGCATAGAGGATAGACCGCCTTACCACTCTATCTCGGTACACAATCCTTCATATTGAACACTTTGATTCACACTGAACTATTTGATTCATTTGATGTATTCCTCGGGCGTCCCCGACCACTTCTACCATTAACTTCCACTTTTATATTTTCCTTATTTCCTTGTCATTTCCGAATTTCGGCTTTGAAGCACACCTTTCCGGCACCGTTCGAAACCGTGTTTATGCTGTATGAAATTCCCATAGGCTTCTTAGTTCCATATGCTCGTTACGGGATTCGGATCACGCTGTGTTCCTATCGGTGGATTTTTTTACTGCGGAATCGTGGCGCGCCGTTTAGGAATTTGTACTAGCAAATACTATGGAGTAGTGATGCGGTATCAAAACTGTAGTAATATTATAATCCAAGTGAGTCTCGTTCGCTGTAATATTTCTTTGGAAGTTCGCTGCATAACCGCTCATTAAAGAAAACCGTCACAGGTTGAGACAAGCGACCTTCGAAGCGCTGCAGAAGCGCTGGAGCTCAAACATATATTTTTTAATGCGTTATTATGGTTCCATGACAGTTGATCCTCCAACAGTTGCCCCCTCGACAGTTGCCCCCCCGACAGTAGTTGATTCCTCCTACAGTTTATCCCTCCGGCAGTCAATCCCCTAAAGGATTATTTCTGCTGTACGTCCTCATTTGTAAAGTAAGTATGCAGAAAGGATATGTAGCCGGATATTCTCTGTGCTTACCCCCTCGGAGACATTTAGTTATATTATATGCATGTAGGAACCCATAGCGTATTTTCCGTAAGCCGACTGCATATACATATAAGTATGTAGTATTTAGTTTTTCGGCCGTATGTCCTCACTGCATACTCCTTCGGAGACTCGGCATTATTGTTATAAAAAATATTTGTGTACCAGATTTCCACTCAAGACGCCTGTAGATATAAGCATATTGACTCTGTTATACTCTGCATACTTACTTTGAAAATGGGGACGTACATCAGAAATAATCCTCTAGGAGATCTATTGTCTGAGGGATCAACTGTCGGAGAGATCAACTATCGGAAAGATCAACTATCGGGGGGCTAACTGTCGGCGGGTCAACTGTCGAGGGAGCAACTATCTGGGGATCAACTGTCGGGTCACCGTTACTATAGTACTCTTGCATTTGGTTGTATGTTAAAAATCAACAGCTTTTTTTTGAAATAGTAAAAAAGTCATTCTCACCAAAGGCAACCAGCCATCGGAACAGCTAGCCTACAATCACAAGACCTTGACTGCCAAAGGGCAAAACACAATTAAATTACATATCACCTCCCGTCCTTCCACCATCAGCGGCGACAGGATATGAAATAACAATAATCAAACCACATAATTGGCCCACTGTGTCCTTTTTTGTGAGGATAACGAAGCTAAGGTGACTTCGTACATGCCTGGACAGAAATAACGCCAGTTTTAACTTGTTCGAAAAATTCCCAGAAAACCATCCATTTTTATTTATGTTTATAATTATGTATATAAACTAATATGTAGGTACGCGGTTTCATCACACATTAACAGTTCTGTGACTCTAGTATCTAGTAATTTAATTCTATTTGGACTTCTTTTTACCAAAACAATTTCATCCATAAAACATTTTGGTATTTGGTTGTTCAGAATTTTTCGTGTAAAAATGAACACATTTATTGTGATCCAATAAAGCTCTTGGCTCATTTGAATGATTTTTGTATATTTTCCCTTTCTTAGTATACATCTCATAGCTCTATTTTGAATACTCTCTACCTTATAAATTAATTGGAATTGCTTTGTTTACACCACTTTTGTATTAAAAATATGTTATTATTTACATATTGAAAGTAATTCTTATTAATTCATTAATAATGACGCCACAAAATAACTATAAATCGAATTTATTCTTTAAGTTTCTTTCATTGGCCAAATGTAATGTCGTAGAGCTATGATATAAATTTAGAACAACTATAGCTTCATCTATGACTCAAAGTAGTTCTTAACCAAAAAAACGTATATATCCATGTTGTAATGGTCTCATTTGATTATAACTACGGTAATTTTACACAATTCCGCTTCAGTAGAAAAATACATAATTCAGAAAAAAGAAATATACTGTTAGGTTCATAAAAATAAATAAAAAATAATTGCACATGCGGATTTTCAAAATATTTCACTTTATTTTTTACTTTACGTAAATCGAAAATACGTAAATATGAAAGGGGATCGACGCCATCTTTAATGTTGTTAGTATGATATGACATTTGTCGGAAGCGCCAACTGCAAAATCATCTTATTATTTAACCCAACCTAATAACCTAAGAACCTAAAAATCGTCTTTTTATTTAACCCAACCTAATAACCTAAGAACCTAAAAATCGTCTTATTATTTAACCCAACCTAATAACCTAAGAACCTAAAAATCATCTTATTATTTAACCCAACCTAATAACCTAAGAACCTAAAAATCATCTTATTATTTAACCCAACCTAATAACCTAAGAACCTAAAAATCATCTTATTATTTAACCCAACCTAATAACCTAAGAACCTAAAAATCGTCTTTTTATTTAACCCAACCTAATAACCTAAGAACCTAAAAATCGTCTTATTATTTAACCCAACCTAATAACCTAAGAACCTAAAAATCATCTTATTATTTAACCCAACCTAATAACCTAAGAACCTTAAAATCGTCTTATTATTTAACCCAACCTAATAACCTAAGAACCTAAAAATCATCTTATTATTTAACCCAACCTAATAACCTAAAAATCATCTTATTATTTAACCCAACCTAATAACCTAAGAACCTAAAAATTATCTTATTATTTAACTCATCCTAATAACCTAGAACCTAAAAATCGTCTTATTATCATACTAACAACATTAAAGATGGCGTCAATTTCCCTTGCATATTTACGTATTTTGATTTACGTAAAGTAAAAAATAAAGTGAAATATTTTGAAAATCCGCATGTGCAATTATTTTTTATTTATTTTTATTAACCTAACAGTATATTTCTTTTTTCTAAATTATGTATTTTTCTACTGAAGCGGAATTGTGTAAAATTACCATAACTACTATGAGCGGTGGTGTACATTGCTCTATGACCAAAGGTAGACTGTGTGTAGTTTTTCAAGTTTGGGCATGAATTGTGAATTGAATTCAAGTGCTTCTAGCGAATAGAGGGATAGAGAGAAAGAAGTTTACAAGGGGTGCAAGAAAAGAGTACGTGCTGGAGTATATATTTGTATTCGTAGTTATCTCAAGTTAATTACTGTACGTGCAATTATTCTGGAGTGTGGGCTGGGTTCTAGCTTTGATTGATTCGATAACTACATAATCAGTTATTTTCGTTTTATCTTTCCATGCGAATTTACTGCGAGTTTATATCCGTTTCGAATTCACATAATCACAAGCCTTGCTCTTTCCACATCGCAAATTACGTACGCTAATTTCGTGTCGGTTATTATCACATCTCACGAATATGTACCTACCCGCTTACATAAATTGCGGGAAGTGAAACTTATTAAAGACGTACCATTGATAGATCCGCTGTAACATCTCCCTCGTTCTCATGAACGATGCACGTGATAAACAAAACGGGAAGTTACAATGGTGCTCTGTAGGACCATACAATTAGCTGCACATTAGCGATGAGTCGTTCATGAATGAGCCCTTCATTTGTGCCGGCTCATTTTAATGAGCCGTGAGCGTACGACTCCTGGTAAACCGTACTACTGCTCAATTCAACTGCGACTCCTTTTGACAAACTTTTGAACTACCTAAGAAAGATTGCTTGTTTATACCAAAAGATAAACATATCTGAGATGTTCGATAATATTCTTACGCATTTCTTTGATCTTTTAATAAAGTCTCTTATTCTAATTTATTTATATACTCGTAAAGTCAACGTCTACGTGTCTAATTTCTACAAGGCTAAATTATGCCCACTACCGTAGTACTTGAAATTAATATTTGGCGCCATTGTCATTTAAAGCAGTTGTTTTCAAGGGTTCACATTTATGTGTGTGCAGAGATAAGAATAATTACCGCATTTACAGGTGTAGGCACTATACAGTACATGTACGGCGCCTGACAGTATGGCGTCTGGACGTTTTGTACCTACCTATATGCTGGGAGATAGTAGCCGTAAGAGCTGGAAGTCGTATGAACTGGAGTATGAACTCATAAACTGGGAGTCAGCTCTTAATATGTGCCGGCTCTTAAAAGAGTCGTCGTTCAATTGCGTTGTACGACAATGTTGAGCTGGTACCGTGACTCCCACTCTTAACAAATGAGTCATGACCTATCGCTACTGCACGTGGATATTCGTTTAGTTCAGTTCAACGGTTAAGTTTAAATTGATTGAATGCATTAAAATTTAGACCCGGTCTTATTCAAGGGAAATTTGAGAAAAACGATCTGAACGGGACATAGCGGAGGGTCCGTAAATATCTATCCATATATGTATATAAATATCTATTATGCTCGCCTGCCTTAGCGCGCATTCACGTGAATAGTGTCCGTTTATGAAATATTATTGAAATTTTAACAATTCTATCCACCCGTTTCAATGTTAAATACCTAGACCTCTGATTTATAAAGGTCTTTACTAAAATGTGACGGCACAAGCGAGTACCTCAGCGCCTCTCGTACGTATTGTATATAAATATAACGTTATAATAAACGTTAGCAGAATATTGTAGACATTTAATCAATCCGAACTAAAGATGTTCATTATTATGGCAACATCAAGGTTTTTGACATTTGTTGTCAGAATTTTTTAAATTCATTGTTTCAATTTATTTTAAATAAATAAACCAACGCAAAGTGCAGCGCCGGAAGTCATTTCCTACATATTTTTGGAGAATTTCGAGCGTGGAAGCTCGTGTCCAACATACAATATGTTTACAAATGATTTGTGAATAATGTGTGTATGTAGATTTATGCCTGTTTGAAACAATTATAACAATGTACATTTAAGATATGAGGTTATACTTCACATTCATGTTTGATAGTTGATTATCTAAATAAACAGTGATATCCACGGGAAAAGCATCATAACTCAATTTTTAGGATTGTTAAATTGATAATTTTGATCTGTGAATTTTTTTTTATATAAAATTTTCATACACATTTTAAAAATCTAATATATAACTATATCTTTACACAAATTTCAGAAATACAGAAAAATCGAATTTTAAATGATTATCTTCCTTGCAAAGCAATAAATAATAAATAAAAACTTTCACATAAAAGTTTCTTAAAATGTGTAGAATCATCTCCGTTCGAAAAAGTACTTCTAATTTCTGGATACAGCTTGGTGAAAATAAAAAAAAGCATGTACATGAACCACTGTGTTTTGTTTTATACTTATAATAATCTTCGTATGAACCATCTTGGTGTTGCCATTTAAAACATTTTAAACGATTGCAGCGCACCCATTTTTTACTACTATAAAACGTCGGACTGTACATACTTTATTACGAGGTAACGTAAACCAGTTTGTTAAATATCACATATGGGTCCTAATAAATAAGAAAGGCTTGGATTTTTTATTATTTTAAAAGGAACGTTCGTTCTAGTGGGCACGTATTAAAAACGGAAGGAAACTCAACATACTAACGTTGTATAGATACGGTAAAAGTAGCAGAAAAGTTTTTTATTTTTTATTTTATTTTGTAGGACTTTTGGTTCCCCTGTATATAAAGCACAACAACAATGAGTCGCTGCCTTTCGGTCAAATTACTCCTGAGCGCCACACCCCTTCTTCTGAAAAAAAATGGACTTCGGGTTCCTAATTTAAAAACGCATTTTAAAAATCGAACAAGAAGACACTTTATTGTTAGGATTCGTTTTCTCGTTTGAAAAGAATATACCTTATGGAAATACATATTTTTTTCCTTGAATTATTGTACTTAAGATTAATATATTTTTGTAAAACTCGGTGGCAACTATGCCTCTTGGTCTAGAGTCGTGTTTGTAAAACTGGCGAAATTCAAATAATATAATTTTTATTAGAACTTGGGCATATATTTCGGGGCCGTGTTGCTTAAAATTTCTTAAGCTATGTTCAATGAACAGATCAGAATAGTTATAGGCTTCTGTGCTTCGCAAACAACTTCTTCAGATCTTATTCCGCACCATACTTTTCTGAATCACCTAGAAAATTCATATTACCCCGTCTCTGCGTATTTTTGAAAATACATGAATTTATGTTACCTTTCTATTACATTTCTATTTAGAGCGAATAAAAATTGGCGGTTTTTTTTCTTTTTAATTTTAGCTACTCGTTCAGGCGGTGGCCATGTTCGTATTTTATACGGTGATTTTTTTGTTATATGAATTCTTATAATTAAAAAAATCGTATTAAACTATTGTAATGTCATAAATTAGAATGGAATTCTAGCATGAATTAACAGTTTCAAAATTAGAAGGGTTTTTTTGTTGTTTAATCTCGACCGGCACAACCATCAAATTATTTTTGAATTGAAAGTTTTGAAATAACGTTTTTATTATTTAATTAACAAATCTCTATATATATATAAAATTAAATGTAAGTTTGTTTGTTTGTCCTCGATGTTCTCGAAAATTACTCTACCGGTTTCGCTGAAAATAGCACAGTTTGTTTTTATTAGAGCCGGGAAGGTTTAGAAAATAGTTTGAATGAAATCCAATTTGTAAAACTGTTGCTATAACGTTTTAAAATTAGTATGAAAAACATTGAACCCGCCATGTTTTATTTAGGTTAGCCCATAGATATAACACTCTGGTTAGTCACAGATTGCATATTCAAATATTTTCTAAATGGCAAACACGAGTAGGTACCTACTTAAGGACTTAATGATTTAGATATATTTTGAAGAAATAAACGTTTTGGAATGAAATAAAATATTCAGATGAATGTTTCTTTATTTGGAGATAGTTATTTTCGCTATCAAATCAATTATGGCACCCTAATGACAAACAAAAATTCACAACTTCATAACTTTATTCGAAAAAAAAATCCCGAACAAGGCCGGGTACATCAGCTAGTCAAATATAAAACGTTTTGTATGCGGTGAATTATTTTTAATATTTTGTGAAATATAGCCACGAAGACCCAAACATTTTTATATGTAAAAACTAAGAAAAAAAATAAACATCAAAGCTATTTAAAGTATAAAATCTACACCTCGTTGGGGAGGGGAGTACATTTATAGATGACAACAATAACATTTATAGATGACAACAATAACATTTTTAGATGACAACAATAACAATTTTATTGTAACCAAATTAAGCATCACAATGGTAGCTCCGATTAGCCACAATCCTAGGATGACCATATTTTATAATATGTATTTTATCTCTACCGGTTTTAGTTCGGGTTCATACCCTTTTCATAAAGGGTTAAAGTAAATGAATAGCTTCAAAAATACCAGATTCATTCATAATTTAGGGGAAGATTGATAGAATACACTGTAAAAGAAGGCGCCACATCTATTGAACCCTGGGTAACCTTACACTACTCAATTTGTCATATCTCTAGTTGAAAGCTATTAGATTATTTTTTGTTTTGATTATATTTCATTAATTACAAGCGTTTTTAAAGTGATGTTTCATGAAAACTACAAATTACTAATCAACCACAGAGCAGGTAATTACTAGATACGCCTTTACACGCAAGGGGAAGATATCAAAATAAGGGGGGCTAGAGGCGAGCTTAGACACTGTCATTTGATTTGCGAATAAATACATCCCGATAGTTTTTCAGGCAACTCGCATTACACTGCAAAGTATTCGTATTTATTCTTCGAAAAGCAAATCTGCTAATGATCTCCTCGTCTTTTTTAAGATTGTACGGAATTTATAGCATGTCTCCTTTTTTCCCGTTGCTGTGGTAACAGATTCAGAACCGCCAATCAGTGAAACAGTAAATAAGATAAAAGTTCGACTTGTTTACAAAAACCGAATATTTAGTTTGACCCCTTTTACATGTGCTATAAATTTTCCCACCGCAGTCAAAATCACACGAAAGAAACTTATGATATAATTATAAATAACTAGAAATATTTGTAGCTGTAAATAATTATTATCGAAAATCTCAAATAAAATAATATTTCAAATGAATACCTTCTGTTCTTTTGGCAATAACCTTATAATAAATTTAATATCAATGACAAATAGGATTTAAACAGTAACTGCAATATCATGCAATGTATAATATTTTCTAATATTGTGTTTTGTGCGTGCAAAATCATAATAAATTGTTTTTGTGTTTAATTCGTAGAATTTCATTTAATTTTTTTTTTTAATTAAGTGTAAATCAAATTTAATAATGTTATTTTTAAGTTCTGAAAGTATTTTTAATTGTTATTATTGTGAAAGCTGTTTCGGAGTTTAAGGCTATTTTCAAACTGTGGTTAATCCACATTGTGACGACTTAATTATATGAATTAATTTGCTCCCACTCCTTAAAAATTTGGATGGGTAATGATTTATTATCGGTAAAACCGATTTAGTTAGAAAGCAATTAAAATTCTGAATTGTGTGAGGTTTTCAAATTTATAATTTGTTTTTACTCGTATTTAACTGACAATGTTTTCTTAATTGATTTATTTAAATGTGTTGTATTGTTTTGATAATGTGAACATACTGAGAAGCGGTGAGTATATAATTTTCCTTACTTTATTAATTAATGTTATATTAGTATCATTCGTTCATTTGTTAATTCCTAATTGTTCAAGTGTATTTAATCTTAGGCCCCTTCTTTCTATATGTAAGGGTTTAGGTTTGTTGTTGTCAAGCGGGACGTGATTATTTACTAAAAGATGTTCTGCGAATTTTGAAGAAGTGCTTATATTTTTATAACATCTTATATGTTCTTTGAATCTAGTTGAGAAAGCCATCCCAGACTGCCCTATATAATAATAATAACAACTCAAAATACTTGCAGAACTTAAGCATAACATTATTAAATTTGATTTACATTAAATAAAAACAGATAAAAAAATACAAAAAAAATAAAAATATGTATAAATATAAAAAAAAGTGCAAAATCATATCTTCTCAAGCGAAAACTTTGTAATTTTACGTTTTAACTTGGAGTGCCCTCCCAGGTAAGTATTTATCTGTTTGTACATAATAAGATAAACCCTAAGAAGCCCTTGAGGTGATTTTTCACAAAAAACGGCGCTATACAAGTCATCCAAGTATAGCATTATTAATTGAATAAGTAGAAAATAGTTTTTTAAAAAACCCTTACTGTGGAATGTAATCCAATAATTTTGATTATTCTCTTTACCGTTTCTATTTTTACAACGTTTTAATGCGCAGGAAACCATAATTATTGTTTTATTCTATAAAATCGTCGAATGATCGCTCGCCGCCAGTCAATACGCGAACGCTGACGTCACGTATTCGAGAAATACGTGAACCAGCCTGTTGCCAAATTTAGGTTGTCACGTGGTTGCCTACAGTCGTCGAAATGGCAGCCAAATTTGGTTACTATGGCACGCCTATTTATTCGGACGTCAGTGAAATTAACTTAAAATTGATATCATAATAAAATGATTAACGTCTATTTTACCGCATTCAATAAAACATCGATTGTTATGCAACCTCTATAAAAATACCACACATTACAGTAGGAGCTGGTTAATTAATATCTCGTAGACACGGGAAAAAAATCTGTGGGATAAAATAATTCATTATAATAATGTACCTTGACTAGGACCTGCACCTAAGAAAAGGCAATTATTATTAAGTTCACGCATCCTTAAAACCGGTTTGTAGGCACTGGGCACGCGGGTCAGCAGACTTCAAGCCCTACAACTCATTATTATTGTAATCAAGTCATTTTTTATTCATTTATGTAATTTATATGTTGGCGTGGGTAGGGGACGGTTAAATGACTCTGGATTTAATTAAACTGGCAACATTAAACAAAACATTTGAATATTCCCTATTTCGGCTACCGGCCTTTTAAATGGGCATTAAAGCGTTATTTATGTCTGTGTACATATTAGAATAAAAGGTGTCGGCGGCACCTCCTGGTGAGCCACACGAAAATTCGGCTCATGTTAATACATTTTGAATAATTTCACAGTTTTATTTGTGACAGGTCGAAACCGGTTCGGAATGTGTAATGATGTGTTTCTAATCATGATTCTTTTTACAGGCGAAATGGATTTTTACCAGAATAAGCGGATAAATTATATTTGCTTTTCATTTATGTTGCGCGATTTATGAGGCGGGTATGAGTACTGTCCCGGAAATTATTTACTGAAAAAGAGTTCTGCCATAGGTCACCTGAAGTGGTTCGCTAAGTTGGAGAGGAATGCGATTATTTTTCTCCATTTAGAAACAAATATTTTATTATTTTTAATACTTTGTAAAACATAAGTAGGACG
>JAHDVE020007193.1:126690-139763 GCA_022606495.2 Halesus radiatus | reverse complement strand
AATTTATTTTTCATATTATAAATCAAACAATCCTATAAAAAAACACAAAAAAACAAAAATAAATAGAATAATCTGATAAGAACATTAAAATTCTACCCGTCACTTAGGACTGAAAGCGATTCATAACAAGGGTATAGATTAATCAAAATATATAATTTTTAAATAACAGATAAGCTCACTTGAATCTTCATTTTGCTGCTATTTCTTACAAGTTTCCAAAATCTGAACAGACTATCTTAATCTATCTTATCACTGATCCTAAAATTTATTTTCTTCCTTGTCTGTTGTTGGTTTAGTTATAAGCTCGATAACATTATTAATAAACTTTCCCGCGTTACACTGTTTCAAGGCGACATTGGTCCCATTAGATTTCTTCCTTTAGGTCAATCAAAGTTTATGGATATCCTGTTTCCTTATAATAACTAACAGACTCGACACTCATTTTGTGGTTATAAACAGATTAATATACTTTTTATCCAATGGATATTAGCCAACAATAGTGAATCGATGTTTGCCATAATAATTATCTGTATGTATGTATTTAAACATATCATATATTAAATAAATTGGAGGAATTTATTCATTTAATAGAGTATATCTTAATGTAAAATATTAATCAGCATTGGAATCTTTTTGATAGAGTGACTACTTTATTAACCTTTAAAGTTAGCGAAGGTACGTCAGGTTCGGTTACTGGAGACGCAGCAACAGTCGCCACCGCATCCCATTTTTTCCTCGATTTCAATTGTTGTTTTATTCTATAAAAAGATGAGGGATACGCTATTCCGGCCTTCTTTTTCTCTTTACTAATATTATTATTATCATCTTTTGAAAATCCATGCTCCTATTTTAGCAATAACTTCTCAAAGGTGTCGTCTTGTCGGTTGGGACTGAACTATCGAGAACCCTCTGTAAAGATAATATTAGTTAAAGGAGAAAAAAACGGGTCCTCACTGGGCTGTCGTTTGGGAACTGATTTGACTGGCTGTTTAAAGTTTCTGCGGTTCTTTTTATTGTTTTAGTTGCCTCCCCGATTCGGGACCGCGAATATCTGGTTATTCAAGCTATTCAAAGTAAAATTGAAGAAACTCATTTGAATGGAGGCTTAGGAGGTACGGAAAAGATTCTTCGAAACATCATTGTTGGATCTAGTGTAGGAACTTCTCGAGATGTTTGACCTGTTGCCAGTTTTGGTACCGTTGATCTTTTTGATGCTCTGTTGAATTACATTATCACCCTTTTCCATTTTATAAAGATTGTTATGACTAGAATTGGCGTTGCCATCCTTGTCGTTGGCTGCGCTTTCTGGCCAGTCATAATATGTCTGTCTCGTTTCTCTGGTATTTTGTTGATCGATAAGTAACTCTTGTTAGTATATTTCTGATTAATCTTATTCTTCTGCCGATTAGGGTTTTTTAGAACTTCGAGTATATAATGCTCTTTTGGAATGCAGTCCTTTATTTCCATCGACAGTATTGATGTTATCATGGGCATTTCTATTACTCTGCGTGCTAACTAATAGGCCCCTTCTTAAAACACTATCATCAGAATGTTTCCCGTAATTCAGAGGGCTTTGTTTCCGGAATGAAATATCCTTTACTCCTGAAAGACCAGCATCATTCCCTTGGGAATACTTTTACTTTTTCCGATCTCTTTGCATATCACGATTTTTAAGACTATTGTGTCGTGTTTTCGATGTGAAATCCGAGGATGTGGGATGATGCCGGACTACTGATGTGCTGCTGATAATGTTCTTCTTAGCGAAGCAAGTATAGTTGTTTTTGAGAAGTTTGTTTAAAGCTGTCAGTCTTTGTGGTTCGAGTTATTCGTTGTCATCATTTTCATCAGAATCGATCTCCGAATCCTCATTCGTCTTATGTATGTGTTCCTCTGAACGAATCTCTTCCATAAAATTGATGAGCATATTCGAGAGATTCAGAGAGGATGTTCCGAAATATTGTTACTTAAAGTCTAAAGACTCAGAATCTCCGATTTATGGCTCTTTGAAGTTATTGCTATAGCTATTAGTTGCTTTTTAGAAAGCGCTACAATATGGTCCCACCAACTTAGTTGGAGAAGAGTACCTTTTCTTTCTACTTGACTTGCTTCGACTCTGAATTTCCTTCCTTTTCGCAGCCAATAGCTGCTCGTATTCGTTCACGATTCTCAGATACTAGAAGATCGTCAGTGACATGGTTTCGCCCATTTACTCCCACCTTGTCCGATTGTACTCGTATGTAGTTTTAGTATCTGCGTCATAGTAGAAGCCATTAGAGGTCTCAACTGTGTAGAAGTAGGGTATCCCATACCGTTCCAGCATCACGGCTCTGGCGGTCTCCCTCTTGGCCGAAGAGATTCTGAACACGCAACTATAGAACCTAAACATTGGGGTATTCTTAGACAACATCTTTGGGAATATTTTGGCCTTGTAATACTCCGGCTCTCCAATTGGGTACTCGGGACCGTAGACAAAAGTGTTTTTTTTGTCTGAATGACCGTGAAAGTCTAGAAACATATGAATTGGCTGGATCTGTGATATCCTATTGATAATTTATTTCGTGTGGTACACTTAGGGATAGACTTCTAGCTCGCTTCTGGAGTAAACTCGATTCAGATCTTTGCCTGAGATGCCTGTCCTATAATTACCCAGGACCACACCATCAGGATTCACCATAGGGATAATAAAGAATAGAGTTTTATTCCTAAGCTCGCTGGACTTAGGAGACAAAAGATGTCGAAGAAAACCGATGAGCATCAAACTACTGTTGGACTCCCCAGGGTGTATTCTGCTCGTGATAAATATGACTTTTTTATCAGAATCAGATCTCAATGGGTCGGTAACTCGTATAATCGGCATAGGGATGCCCATGAGACTCTTTCCCATATATGACCACTAGAGAGATGCTTTTGCCGTTTATCCTCGTTCGATTTGCTCACTTTGTTGCAAGGATCTGATGTCAGTCAGCAGAGCACTATAGGTGTAGGGAACGCAGTAGGCAAAGAATACTTCGTCGTTTAGTTCATCAAACGAGTACTCAAAAGACAACCTGCTCATGTTTCTGATGGAAACTCTCTCATAAAGAAAATCATATCTGAGTTGTTTGGCTTCAAAACTAACACTGCTTCCCCCTTGCTCCCAACTTTGACCTCGGGAGTGTTTAAGTCGCGATAGAATATATGGTTTCAATCCCTAATTAAAGCGAATAATCACTCAAAAATATAACTTTATTATATTGTATTTTTTATTTTTTAATACATTCTGGTACAGGTTCTTATGCCGACTGATGTTGCAAATATGGAATAAGACCTTTCCTTTAAAGCACGTATTTTGGACAGAGAAGTAGTACCACATGGTATGTCCACGAGTATTCGAGTCTACCCGAAGAAACAAGTCGTATTCACAAGGACCCACTTTAATAGCGCAATCTAGATTTCCACCTTCAAAACAAGAGTTGAATTTGAGTTGTTCGCTGCTGAGACTCGGATTCATTCCTTCGAAAGCTCGATAATATATTGGACTTGATATATTTTCATATTTAGGATCCTAATAATTTCACAAGTTATACATATTTCATAAAAAAATGGTACTTGTAAAGAATTATTTTGTACATACATCGAGCAATGAGACCCGAGAAACCCGTTTTAAATCAAGTTGATATTTTTATGTTTTGCTTTGTCCGTAACAGATGTGATTTGGATCTTACGGCCTGCTTTCAATATTTTTATCAGCACCGTTATGACCATTATTATTGTCATCTTTATTATTTAAATGCGTATGTTAACTACCGATATTGTTATACTAATGGTCATTGTTAGTGCTATGCATGTGCTGAGAGATAACTGGTAGCTGGGTTGCGAATTTCTTATGAACAGATATTGAATTTTCGAATCTCGGTCCTAAATACACGACTCGGAACTCGTGGTTGTTGTTAAGTTTGGTGAGTTCCTTGGTGAGGATTTCGATTGGCTCATAGTGCCACTGGATCGGAATCCTGTAAAGTGGGACTGAAACGCTGATGCCGTTATAATAATTAGTCGCAATCTATTTAAGAGATAGTGGGTTAATAATTGGCTGTGTTTGTTATTGCTATCGAGTAGATTCTTCAGGAGATGTGTTCATCAGAAAAAAAAATGATTTTTGTATAATCCAAATTAATTATTTTAATTTAACTTATTTATTGATGTTATTGAAACTATATATATATTTTGATGAAATTCATGAAATATTGTGTAATAACTAATAATCTTCTAAAATTACTAATAATATAAAGAAAGACTTGTAGGTTGGGTTTTCACAAATATAAATTCGAATAATATTTTTTTATTAAAGTTTTTCTTTTTTTCATTATACATATATATTAGATATATGCATTAGATAAATATTTATCGAATTAAATGCAAATGGAAATCGGTTTGACTCTTTGATTTCCTATTTTCAACACTCTTCATTATTGTCAAATATTGTGAACAATGACCCCTCGTGGCCGCCTTCAATGTTACTTTATTTGATCACAAAAGGTTCCTCCTTCATATGAGTGTTGACATTGCCTTCAAGCATCATCGAAAATTATCTACTATTTTACAATTATGTTGGAGTTTGTGGTATCGTGAACGACTCGTTCATATCATCATATTGTTCATCAACATTCTAACCGCCTTTGGAATGATCTTATAACTCTGGCAATTAGGGTATTTTTTTAGGAGCCTGTTTTTCACCCAAGGACAAGAGATGATTCTTGGCAGAAGAAAACGGATATTAAATTGGGATGAATGTGTGGGTTCCACTTTTGTATTGTTTGTACTTTACTGAATCGGCGTGTCTGTTTTTGACCATGAAAAGTTTAACGGTCTGGTCGAATTATCTATGCAGGCCTCGAAGGTATTACTTAACCTTGTTGAGTCTGGTGTGTTTAGTTCCTGGCCCAAAATCTGAATTCTAGATTTTGAACTGATCGAGTGAATTAGTGTTGTTAGTGTTATTACTATTGTTAGAGTTATTGTCATTTGACTGGTCTTCAGCGTTCTTAATAGTGTAACTAATGTAGCTAGGAGGAGTTATTAGACTAGTCTTTTTTAAATAGTGGATTGGTTCGTTAAGGCGACTAGGAGGAGCCATTCCTAGACCGGTAACCATATATTTCGTCTGCATTTGCTTCTTTTGCTCCTTCAGAGCTGCCTCCAATGCTTTGTTAGCTCCTACCAACGCACAATAGTTGCTCTGCATATTCTGAACACTCTTCTCTAGCTCTGCATATTTTCTAGTCATTAGCTTCAAACTCAGCTGTTACTTCTTGTACAAGCTCACCACACATTCCAGTAAAGACTCGTTTTTGCGTAAACTATCATGCTTTGTGGAGTTTTGGCTACTGTACTTAGCGGTATTGTTCGAATAATCAGTTCGAGCAAAGCGATTAGGACCTTTCTTCAGATATCGAGCTACTGAGGATGAATTTTGGTAGCTTCCTGACTGTTGGTTATTGTTGTTGTTTATATTGTTTAAGTCAGTATTGGATAAGTCAGTTGTCAGAGGGGAGATGGGACTGTCATATTTGACTCCTTTTAGGTTGTATCGTTCTGTTAAGCTGACCACTTGTTATTACAGTTATTTGAGTGTGATTTTAAGTTCGGTATTTTATTTTTTGATCATATCATTTTATTCTTTGAGTTTTTAGATGACTGTGAAGTTAATATCGTAATTATCAACGAGTTTCATGATCTCTCGGGATGGTCCTTTTGGCTGAAATAAATAAAAAAGAGATAATGTGTTTATTAATTGATGTTCAAATAATAAGATAAGAAATGGAAAAAAATATTAGTTTCGAATGTATCTATATAATATAGTGATTCTACCTTAGGTTCTGACATTTGAAACTCATATTAGCTTTCCTCCAACAGCTGGACATGCCTTTATTTGTCTTGCACTAATGTTCTCAACGACGCGATCTTCTCCTCATATTCCCTGATAATATCTCTGTAGCTCTGCTCGTCCTCCTCCTTAATCTGCGCACAGATCAGCGCCCTCGAAATCTCAATTACCTTGGCCATCTCCTCTTTCTCCACCCTCGCAGATAATGTTTTGTTCTCCTCCAGTAGTCTAAATATGGTTTGTTCCGAGTATTGTTTATACTCATCGAATTAATGGTTTCCGGTGCGGACAGACTAGAGAACCCTGATGGTTGAGGCCAGTATTTCTTTGTTGGTAGTCAGCGAGTATTGGCATTCTTCGTATCGTTATTGCAAGTCATTGTGTGCTTTTTCGAGGTATTATAATTTGGCTAGTGGATGTGCTGTTGTAGGCTGTCGGTTTAACTATAGATCGGGAACGAGCACTGAGTTTTTTTTATCCTTCTGCATTATTGTGTTGGTTTATGATTATGCTTGGTTTTTGTGGTTGACTGATGGGTATTGTTTACTGTATTTTTTTTGTTGGTTTTCAAAATCTTGATCAAGTAATTTTTTTGTTTTTCTTGTCTTCTATTTAGCTAAGAGATCAATAAATTTATTTAATATTTGTATTGATTATAAATAACAAATAAAAACAATAAATAAGAAAGATTCGAAAAAAGAATGAATGTCAAAAATAGATGTATATTAGTTTTTCTGTGGATTTTCAAAACCCTTATTAAACATTTTATTTTAATAAGTTCTTTTTTTGTTTTTAGAAAAATAATGATATATGTTTGTTTTTCCATTTTATTAATAAAATAGAAATATCGATAAAAAAAAAATTGAATCATATTTAATGATTATATCATCTATATAATAATAATAATAAAAAATAGAATAGAAAAATACATGAGATACAAAAAATGGGAAAAAAAAACAGATAGTTATTTTTTTTTAATAATTGTCAGAATTGTATAACAGTAAAAAAATATTTTTTTAAAAAGTCTACTATCTCCTTTAAGAGTCTAAATTTATTCTAAGCATGGAATCATAAACAACATTGTTGTGTGAGAATAATAATACATTACACAATAATAGTAATACTTTATCAGCAGTAATAATAAAATTAGAATAAAAAAAAAAAATAACAATCTAGACAAAACGAGAAAAAAAAATATTTAAATATTGATATTGTTCTAAAACAATGGGAAATGCTAGTAATGTCTGTCAAGCAGCAGATAACATCGACTCACTTAGTCTGTAATAACAAATCCAGCTCTATGAGTAACGATCCCCTCTGATGAGGCCGTCCCTCGATAAACTGCGTGAGTTGTCCCAATATTACCAAAAAAGTAAGATATTCATCTAAATTTGTATTTATCGTATTCTTCTGCAGGCCGCAACATCAGACCCGAAGATATCTACTATGCAGACATGCTGATCAGCTTCAACCAAATCCACATTATAGAGGTATTAAGGAGCCTGTCAAATGGAGAGAGATAAAAGTTTACAAATTTGATTAAGCAAGTAGATTTCGAACAAGTCGATAACGTAATAATTATTCGTCTTTTTACTTATTTTTCATAATGATACCGTACGTTTTTCTAACTGTTGTAAAGTGCAGTTGTTCCATAATTCGAGACAAATGGAATTAATTCTAAGCAATACTAAACTTCGAAACAAAGAAAACCTTATATTGAGAAAGAGCAAACTTAATGCTAATAACAATAATAAAATTGCGAGTCTGAGAACAATCGGGCATTCTCTGATCGCGACTGCCAAAGTCAGCATAATTATGTGTTTATACTGCTTTTCGGACGAAGAGTCAGGTAGCTCAAAGCTATTCGAAAACACTTCGCTTCAGAGTCGCAAACCCATAATGTTATTGTATCTTGAAAAACTCGTCTATCTGGTCAGGACCAATTCAGCCTCTCCCATCAAGCTGTACATCCTTGTTGGACAGTCATAAGAGAATAAAGTTAGATCCTGGATGAGTAAATTTTGTGGGGAATATAGTGAATAGCTTGATATCGAGATATTTCCATATGTAATAGATATTAATATAAATAATATATATATTTTTTATTTTACCAAATTCTATATTTCTTTTAGAAACCAACAATACCAAATCTTGGAACCCAAGGAGAAGTTCTTTTCGAAGATTCTAAAAACTTTAGTTTTAGTCCTGGCAAAGGAGACATTCTCATGACTCTGAAGAATATCGGCTTGATTGATAAGATCCAAAACAGTAAATCAGAGTATATATGGTTCGCCAACCCCTAAAATCTGCTGGAAAAGCCATGCGACCCTCTCATGCTCGGTTGTATGGAGTCGGATGGTCTGGATGCGATGAGCAAGATCTGCGATTTGAAATCCCAATCTGACCCTCCGAAAGGACTTTACATCGTTTCAACTGCGAGGCAAGAAATAACAATTAAATCCACTTCAAAGAACAGCAACATTGAAGTCTTCCCTAAACAATTTCTATATTTGTCGAGTTTGGTGCTCACCAAGAATTACTTGTGCACGAAGCTCTACACGAGCCTGAAGTCGGAAGCCAACCAAAATATTGAGACCCGTCACTTCAAAATCACCCACTTCGATCCGCGCCACGAGAAAAGCATCATCACCCAGTAACCTAATGCCATCATCTTCAGCAGGACTCCAAAAGATCTATTGGTGAGTTCGAAAAGCACTCCAAGTAAGATAAAGCTGCTTGCGGTAGTAAAGGAGGAGGAATTCTATCTTTTGAAGAATACTGTCCAGCCAGAGGTGGTGCTAAGCAACTACACCAAAAAAGTGCTGATAGGTATGGAAGGGAGTCAAGAGAACGATTTGGTGGAGATATCGCCATTGTTGGGGTGGGACCATGATGACCGCGAAATATCGGAGATAAGGGAACGACTGGATGCTCAATAGGAAGTTGGGTTTCCACTTTTGATTAAAGAAACTCAACAAGATCATCATGAATGATTTTTTAAAACAGCAATAAAATCCATATTTTTACGCATTTGTTATTTCACTACATTTTTTTTCTTCTGTATTTTTTTTATATAAAAAGACTTTTTTGTTTTGTTTTTAATATGAACTAGCAAAGTAAGAACAATAAATAGCGTTTTGAAAGTAGTAATTAACCCAAGGAAATCATTATAAAGTATTAATGAAAAAAATCGCAACACAAAAATCTAAGCCAAAACAAAGAATCAGTTGGAAACAATAGGTTTCGAACCTATCAACCAACTACAGTACGCAGATTCACAATCTAATCAAAAAGACAACGACGTCAAAAGTACCCAAGGATATAGACCATGGCAACAACGAAGGGATCTTAATATGTGGGAAACCTTGTGGTCAACAGTAAGTTTCAGCATCCAACAACTAAATTAAAGTGCAAATAAACTTCATTTTCGACTCGAAGGGGTTAGTAGGTGCATAGAATATTAATAGTAGTAGAGACTGCAAGAAGACATTATTTTAATTGTTGTGGTAGCGAAATTTCAAACCATAATATGATTACATACTTTCAGATTATTATGTTTTAAACTATATACTAACATTAATTTACTATATCAATTATTATATTATTTTTCCTGTATTTGTACAAATATCTAAAGATTCAGTTCTTTCTTTTTGAATAAATATTTCAACTTGGAAATCTAATTGTATATACATATATTATAAAAATTATTAATACTATTTAATTACACACAAAAGAGGTATATCGTAATATCTCTCTAAAAATGATAATATTGGTGAAAAGATTGTTTCAACCTTCGCTTTTTCGGACAGGAACTCATGTCTTAAAAAAGTTATATACCTCCTTTACTCCTAATGTAAAACTATGATCCGATCTCAACCAAACCAATATTCATAACCATATATATCCTGATATTAGTATTGATACCTTTAATCTAATATTAATGATTATTCTTATTATATAAATATAAAAATATTTTAATTTTGGTAATGCCGATGACTCATTAAAAGTCAATGTATCATTAATTTTTTATATAACAAAAAAACCACTGACATCATTATCTAGGTATCCAGTTTTTCGCATACAACATTTTCAAAAAAAAAATATGAATAAAAAAAAAAATTATAATTTTTCTATCTTGAAGTATTCTATCTATTAAAAATTAAATATAATTTGATATTTTTTAAAGTATTTGCGTCTCCATATAAACATTTTTATATATATATCCATAAATTTATAAATTATAATTAACCTTTCTAGACAATGGAGGAAGATAAACCCTAACTTGAACAAGTTAAAACTATCTCTGCCCTTACTGCCAAGGTATATATTATTTTTATGCCACAATCTCTAAAAACATAATGTTTCCTTCTTTCTTTTGTTCCTGAATTCAATATCACTAGGAAGTTAAAAAATTGGTGAAACCACATTTCGAGGCCCACCCTGATGAGTTTTATCCCACCAAAATCTTCGCCACTCTTGGTTTCACAAGAAATAGGTGTAAGTGTGGGTCTTACTATTGGAGAAAGACTGACAAGAGAGACACTTGTGGAGATTCTAAGTAAAAAAAAAAACTTTAAAATAATTCTTTTATATTTTTTATTATTATTTAGATGTGTTGGAAAATATACTTTCATCGGAAAAGGTACAGGAATTGGACTTACAGGAAAGAAACTGACTTATGCTGAAGCGTGGAAAGGATTCGAGAGGTCGATGACCACAAACCGGATCCCCTGCAAATCAATATAGAGGTATCCTGTGGTCGCCAGGTGGAGAAACGACGTCGACTATGTTGCTGCAGGTATTTTCTGCTTCCAGCCCTACTGCGTCACTGGTGAGCTCGACCCCCCTGCCAATCCCCTCATCTGCCCACAATTCTGCGTCAGATTCAACGATCTCGACAACATTGGACTCACCGGACGTCATTATTCGGGATTTGTAATGTTGGGTATCCAAGTCTTCAACTATCCTGACAAGTACACCTTCTTCAAGGAAGAGTGTGTGGAGTTCAACTACCGATGGCTCACTGAGGAGCTCAAGATAGACCCAGAGGAAATCACTTTCATCGAAGATGTCTGGGCAGGAGGAGGAAACCTCGGCCCCAGCGTCGAATACTTTGTACATGGCCTCGAGTTGGGAAATATGGTGTTCATGCAGTTCAAATATTTCCCTGACGGCAAGTACGAGGAGCTCGCCATCAAAATCATCGACACAGGAATCGGATTGGAGCGAATTCCTTGGCTCATAAACGGATCTCCTACCAGTTACTATGATGTCTTCAAGAATGCTTTGGAACTTTTGAAGACCAAGCTGGAGTTATCGATGCACAATGAAATCTGGGAAAAGTTGGGTCCATACACCAGTCAGCTCAACATCGACGAGGTGGACAACATCGACGAAACATGGAAGCAGATTTCTGATGCCATCGGGATCTCTGTCGAAAAAGTCAAGGAGGCAATTGTTCCCGTCAAGGATTTATACGTCATCTTAGATCATACCCGAACTGTTTTCATGATCGTTCAGGACGGCAGTTTGCCGAGCAACGTCGGAGGAGGGTCCAATTGCAGAAACATTCTTCGTAGAGTCTTTGCGATTTTGAAAAAGAACAACTGGTGGGATAAACTCGGCGGGATTAAGGGACTATTGGACCTGTTTGAGTCTCACAAGCTGGATCTATCTGAGCTTTACGGCAAATTCCCTGAATACAAATCATTTGAAGAAATCATCACCAGCGAGCACAACCGCTGGCTATCGACCGATGACGAGCAGCAGAAGAAACTCGTCAAACTTTTTGAAAAAAACAAGAAGACCCTCAGTATCGATGACTGGATTCTGGCGATGCAGTCTTGGGGTATATCCGCAGACGCCATCTCGGAAAAGCTTAGTCTGGCCATTCCAGGCAATCTTTACTATGAGATCGCAAACAGACAGGAAAAAACCCAGAAGGCCGAAGAAGTCATCCTCTACAACACCACCCAATTCCCCGAAACTTAGAACCTTTATTACAAAGATCACAGACAAACTAAGTTTTAGGCGAAGATCGTGGGAGTGATGGAGAATGTCCAAAAAAATAAGGAACTTAATATCGTCATCCTAAACCAGAGTGCATTTTACCCAACATCAGGAGGACAACAAAACGACATCGGAACCTTAATCATCGATGGTGTGGTATATAATGTCTACGATGCCCAAAAGATAGGCAAATGTGTCTTGCATTTTACCGACAAACCTGTCACCCCTGACTGTGTCGGCAAAAGCATCAAAGGGACGATTGACGGAGAAAGACGCCAAACCCTGAGGACATTCCATACTGGAACCCATGTCGTCTTCGCGGCCTGTCGAAGGGTGCTTGGCCCACATATCTGGCAAAACGGAGCCAAGAAAACCGAGACCAACGCCCATTTAGACGTCACCCACTTCTCATCACTCACCAAAGAACAGGTGATGGCAATCGAGAACGAAGCCAACCGAATAGTGCTCTCCGGCAAAAAAGTCAATAAATCCTTCATGGATAAAGCGGAGGCAGAAAAACAGTTCGGCTTTAGACTGTATCAAGGCGGTATTGTCCCCGGCAACAACCTTCGAGTAGTCAACATCTAGGATACTGACGTAGAAGCCTGCTGCGGCACCCACTGCGACTATACCTCCGAGGTCGGATGGATCAAGATATATAAGACTGCCAGAATCTCTGATGGTATCCTCAGGTTGTACTACGTTGCCGGCAAAAAGGTGCAAGAAATGCTCAACGCCTAAACCAACATTATTAACGAGCTGAAGACACTATGGGGCATCAACCAAGGCGAGATTGTTGACACAGCCAAGAGGATCTTTAAAGAATCGAAGCAGTATTCAAACGAGAGTATCCTGTACAAAAGACAGACTCTCGATTTGCTCATTAAACACTTGGTGAACTCCAAAGACGAGAAACTTGTTGTATTTTCCTATGAGAAATAACCTACTCTGTATTTCAGTGAGTCTCGAAACTTCATAGGAGAGTTACATGTATAATCAATCCCAAAATATATATATTTGTTATTATGGAATTACAATTTTACAATTATACTATAGAAATCGAAAAAATCAGTTGTATTCGTTGGAGAAGAATTCATCTTCGGGCTTGCGATGGACCCCAGCCATTTCGATCTTCCAGCAATTCAGAGTTTGTTGCTTGAGTTTGGTAACCCGATGGAATTGATGAGCAAAAAGTTCA